>VWZE01002424.1:594453-643686 GCA_013396675.1 Eubucco bourcierii
GGAGTGTATACTGTAGCATTTATTTTGTGGCAAATGCATACAAAGGTCAAGGCCTTTCCTGGTTATTCATTACTCCAGAAATGGTGCTGCATCAAATCAAAGTTTAGTAAATTTGCTGAAGTGGCAGATTTGTTTTTTATGCAAATAAGTGGTCCTGATTAGCATATTTGCAGGCTGTAATGTTGCTACTTTCCATTAAAAAATAAAGGCCCTTTTTATGTAACATAAAAATTGCCACGAATATCCAAGAATTCTTTTTGTCTAAGTCAGAACAGTTGCATTTTTGCAGAAGTGAATGAAAAATGAAGCCTGGGAATAGAAATGTGAAATTGTTTTGAAAATGCACTTTGAGAATGGAAAACTTTAACTGAATTACAGGATGGCTTTCTTATTTTGGAAAAGACATATAATTTAAAACATAGTGCTGATACCTAAGACAATCTTCATACAGCTATTTGTAGATCTGATATAAAAGAGAACTCGAGTTACAAAGAAATTTCATCTGTTCAGATTTTTTTTGTTGTAGCTGGAGGATATAGCAAAACAGGTTCTCTGTTGCTATTTTTTTGCTTTAAGTCTTAGCTGCCTGGGCAACTTTCAGATAGTTCAGGATTTTTATTTTTTTTTTTGACATTATCTCCTCAGCTACTACGGTTGTTATGTTGTTATGCAGTAGTTATATTGAATTGGTTTTAAGAATTAAAAACTTAACTATAAGCGACAACCCTGCTAAGGAAATACGTGTCACGTCTCCCCTATGTTTAATTCCTTTCAGTAAAGGGCCAATCTTCTGTTATACGATACTTAAAAATAAAAATCTCTGATTTTAAGGAAAAGCTTCCTGTTCTTAGTGGCACCTGGGGACTCAGGAGTGATGTGCTCCAACATATCATAAGCAAAAAGTCACTAGTTTCAGGCATGGAGCATTGTCTGAGGTACCAAGACATGCATAAAAGTGTTGCCTCCTGAATTTGGTGTCCAGCCTTAAGGAAGCACTGCAGGAACTGAATAGCACAGGGTGCTTTTCCATCGCTCCTAACCTGGTAACTTCATTGTTTAAAGGCTCCAGTTTTGCTCTGCAGCTTCCTTAGAAAATTTCTTGATTGCTGCGATTGCTTGAAACATTCCTGTGACAAACAGGGTGGCCTGAATTGAACCGTAATTCAGTTAATGCCTGTCAGTAGTTGTGCTTCTGGCAGCGTTGATAAATGAAACATGACTTTTCCTCAGCCTTGTAGAGGGCCTATGGTTTCAAACTTGAGATCAAATACAAGCATGCTTCATCATATGCTAATGTGAAGGAAAGATTTGAAACAGTGGACCTTGATTTGGCTTCTTCTCTGCTGTTTTGACCTGTGCTGCTTTCCTTGAGTGAACGAATATACCATCAGTCTGAAAGTACTAATTTCATACGTCTCCCTAGACCATATTTAAAATTGCTTTTTTTTTTTTTTTTAATCACTTCTGATGAGTTCTTTAAGTTGATAGTGCATTGAAAAGTTGAAATAACCACTGTTTAACTTATTTATTCAGGTCATGTAATGTTTGCAGAAATAAAAATGGAGAATGGAAAATCAAAGGGCTGTGGAACAGTCAGATTTGACTCACCAGAATCTGCTGAAAAGGCCTGTAGGATAATGAACGGCATAAAAATCAGTGGCAGAGAAATTGATGTACGTTTGGATCGTAATGCATAATTTAAAACTGTGTGTTCAGGAACATTCCTACGTCTGTTTAGCTTCTCTCTCCTAGTAAGTCATTTTTAGTAACATTGTATGCTTACAAAAGCTGTAAAAATGAACTCTTAAATCCCACCAGCCTTTAACAGTATAGTGTTTAATATACTGTGATACTTGTTAACTGAATCTTACTATGTTTGGTTTTTAAAGACAATTTGCCTGATTTTTGTTGTTTTTTTAGAGGCGCTGAGCACCTGCAGGTCCCTGTAGACCGCAGAAACTTTGGATGCTCAGCGTCTTTGGAAAATTAGGCCAAGTGTCTCTAGTCATTCAGTTTAAATGAATGGTTATACTGTTTTTAATAAAATAAGCCATTTTCTCTGTTAATCTCAAAATTGCATAGTGAGATTTGTTCAGTGTTTTCTGATTTTTCTTTCTTCCCAGCGTGTATCAATGTTGAAATGTAAAATAGATGTCCTTGTTTTTTTTTTCTCCAGAATTTTGGTTTTATATGTGTGTTGTAGTCATGTTGTAATTCTTGACTCTTTAAAAAAAAAAAAAAAAAAAAAGGGCTCCAATTAGGCTGTGATGTTTTTGTTCTACTTAATATTACTTAAATTACATGACTCAGTTCTGTAAATAAGACTTAGAGCCCAGTGGGAGTTATGAATTTTTATTTTGACTAAATGAAGAAACTGATCTTTCTCTCTTGCTTTTATTTTCTTTTTCATCAGTATAAATTACTGATGCAAACTAGTTACCACAGACCCTTGTAGGATTGTTCCCTATGATGCCTAGTTCATATAAAATTGATAATATAGTAAATACTAAGTACAATACAAGAGAAATTGTTCCAAATTTTTTATCTATTTTCCAGCCATTCAGGTGAACTGCCAGAAAAATAAAAACAACAGAACAGATGAGAGAAATAGCTGTGTATGTCAAACCGCTGCTGTTCACTTCTATAGGTCCTGATGTATTTATGAAGGCAGTTCTTATAAACCAGGGTATGCCCAAACACAGCATATCAAATACGTTGGATCCTACAATGTTAGACATAGCCATATCTCCATTTCCTGTAAAAGAAAAAGTACAGATAAGTCTGATTAATTGTATTATACGGAACTGCCAAACTGTTTTGGAGGAACAGCCCATCAGCCCTCCATGTCTCACCAAACACCATTTTCAGACATTTCATTAAAAGAGCTATAGTCATGATTCTACAGAACATGGGTTTGGGTACCACAAGCTTAAAAAAAACCAACAAAAACAACTTCCTTAAATCACCAGCATCTGCACAGTTGCACTTAAAATCAGCTAGATAGGCTATTTTAAAATCCAATCATGGTTAAAATAACAAGACCTACAGTTGTGTTTCGCAGTGAAACTAACACTTGATCAACAACAAATCAAACCAATCTAGAATACATCTCTGAGATACTCTGAGAGGTTTTTAAGTGTCTGAGCCACAGCCTCTTCAGGTAAGCTATTTATTTATTGGTTGTAAATATAAGCTCTACAATCTGGAGCAAAAATTTTGAAGTTACTCCTTGAATTTCTGGAAATGTTGACTAGAACTTCCTTTTTTGATAGTACCTTTTAAACGCATCCATTGGAATAAGCCTAAATATGAAAATCTTTACCTTTTCGAGCCACCAGCACACTGGCAACTGTATCTGGTACGCTTGTTCCTGCTGCTAGTAATGTGAGACCCATTACTGACTCTGGAATTCCCAGTGTTTCACCTGCAGTTGATAAATAACAGTAGAAAATGTGAATATGTTTTTCGTGTTAAGTATCATCTAAAGAAATCGCTTTGGACTTAGGTGGAGAAAAGTTTAGTAATTGTACAGTAATTTTGAAGTGAATCTGTCAGCTAACTTCACTAAATATGAAGTGAATGAATCAAAGTAGTTAAACACAAAAAAATACTGTCTTGTCCTTGTTCTTCTAGCAAATAAAAAAATAATTGTAGTGCAGTAACCATCTTTCTTAACAAGTTTGTCAAAAATAAGAGTGGAATGTCTCCAGTAGTCAAGACAATACTAATGGTGATTTTTTTTCTTCAGATACAGTAGAAATTTAGGTATTTAAAATTTACTAATTTTTTTTTTCCTTCTGGAAAAATAATAGTGAGTCTTCTATGTTTTTGGGCACTTTCTTATTAGTGCTCAAAAGTCTCATGAAGCAATAACTCATAATCACCCACTCTTTAAAGGAGGAGGAAAAAAGCACATGATTTTCTTGTGGAGGAGAGTCATTAAGATGATTACTAAAATACTATCTCAACTACATGGCTTTACCATTTCGTTCCAATTAGTTCTTTTTTTGGATTTGGAAGAATCAAAATGCAGAATTCTTACATGACTTGTAAGTGCAGGTAATCCTTCAAAAGTGTGAATTTCTTCAGGTAAACACTGGTTTAATTTAAGAAAAGTTTTAAATTGTTACTTAAACAGTAGCTTACTTTTTTCCCCACTTCCTTTGTAGCTCCCTAAGTCTGGTAAGTGTATTTAGTTTATAATTTACAATACAGGGACACAGATCTTCAGAACTGTTTTTATCAGTTCCACAATTTGTAAACACCAGTATACTCAAGTATTTGATACTTCTATTTAAACTATTATGTAGTTTTATTAAACTTTTTTGTTAACTAAAGTATCAGATTTTTTGTTGTTGAAATTGGAATTGTTGCTTGCAATATTTGGATGCTAATAAGAATGGTTTTCTTAAAATAAGTGGCATTACTCTAAGCCAGGTCAGCAGTGCTTGACTCATTCATACCTGCTTAGTCTCTACATCAGTCCAGCAAATTTACATTTGAAACTGTTTGTTGGTTCAGACAAACTAACATGATCCTGTTAAATATCAGCAAAAATGCTGTTTATGCTTTCATCACTCCTTATGTAAGAGATTTGCAGGATGAGGGACCAACAAGATCAGCTTCTATAAACCATCTAGGGCTGAGAAAGAATGGTTCATGCCAAGTAAAACAAGATGAAATATGAATGAAACTAGCCTTATGTACCCAACAGTAGTTTTTTAGTCCTCTGAAGGTTGTAAGATAGAATCTGAACTCAGGTAAATATAGTTTTTCTTAAATAAATTTATCTTCTATTTAATGTGTAGGGTTTTTTGTGATTGTTTTGGGGTTTTTTTGGGGGAGAGGTGTTTGTTGTTTCTCCTAGCAAGTGACCATAAGGAGAAAATGGTGGTTTTTTTCCTGTCTTTAATCTTGTGTATCAGTAGCAATATCACGCTAGAAGTAGTCAGGTTTTCTTGGCTAGCAACAGAAACGAGTTAAGTTAGGCTTGTTCTTGACCATCAAAGTTTAGTCCCCAGCTGTGATAGCTTTGTGACATTCTGATAAGCTCTTTATGCAGTGATAGAATCTTTTGAGTCCTTCATGAAAAGACCTGCACTTGAGTATATTGTGTGTGTAACTTTTAGTGTTTTAACATGTAAATAGAACACATTTGACCTAGAAATAGTTGGGCTTAAAGGCCCCAATACTGCTTTTGATGGCTCTTCAAAGTGGGCTAACACTAGTACACTGTTTGAATCTACAGTGTACCTGCTTTTATATGAATTAGTGCTTTGTCTAGTAGAACATCAGTAACTTTCATTTGATTGCTGTTTCAAAAGGCTTCTAGTTAGTATTCAGACAGTAACCCCTTGCTCTTTAGATACAAGAGGAAAATTATTTGACCAGGGAGTGAACCTGGTGGGTGTTATATCCAGTGATCTGCTAGTAATTTCTCTAAGATTTAGCAAGTGTGAAGGTCTGTTTCTGCATGGAACAAGGAGTTATTCATAGAACTTAGATTAAAAACAAGTTTAGGATGCTAAACTAGCAGAATACGTGAATAGGATTAGCGAGCTATAACCTGAAAATGGCAAGCTTTGTAACTTTTTGTTTAGAGGTTTGTTATGTGCTTGCTCTTAAAAACTGGATTATTCTCAAGATGACTGAAGAAACACTGAAATGAGGAGACCTTTAGTATGTTATTTTCAAGAGAGTGTTTTTACACACAGGTTCATACCCCTTCTCACTTACATGCAGTTATTTTACCGTTTCACTTGCTAATACAGATTTGCAAGAGGTGTGCATACACACACTAAGACAGTTTTATAAGCACATGACACTGCAGTTGAAATAACATAGTACAAAAAATTGGGAGGTGTTTTTGGCGGTTAATTTTACGCCAAATGTCTTACTGTAATGTTAAGAAAAATACAGAAATAATGTTAAGAAAAATACAGCTTAATGCAAACGTCTCTTTTTAAAGGCTGGGGTTTGTGGTTTTTTGTAGCTATGTAAACAGATTCTTCCATGCGATGGTAAGCAGCCTGGAGCAGCTGAAGTGCTTTTCATCAGATGGAAGAAGGTGACAAACTAAGCAGTCAGACATAAGTTTCTGTTGGTTTTGTTTGTTGTGTTTTCTACAGCAAGTATGTGTTGCTAAGCTGACTGTTAATTGTGGAAAGGAAAATTCTTCACAGGGAGAAAATATTTTTTTCAGTGGTTCCCAATTGGCTGATGCTGTGTAGCAGCAGCAGCACTTTAGGTACCTACCTGCTATTGTTACCATCCATACAAGAACGTAAGTTATTGCAGAAATCCATGCTGCTGAAATTAAAAATGTCACCATGAACCAGTTCCTCCAAAACTGTTTTCTGCAATCCGGTATAGTCAAATATAGTATTGTAATAATAGGAAGGGATAACACCCACAGAATTCTCTTCATATCTGCTTCAGGCATGGTGAAGACACTTGGGTGATCTGTTTGAAGAAAAGGTAACTATTTTAAATTGTAGCATTAAGTTTGAATTCATACCATAGGCATATTACTGGCCTCTACTTGGGGAAACACTGGAAAGAGGTATACTTGAAGTTCTAGCTGTAGTCTTACCCAGTACCTACATCACGCTGTACAAAATTCTGAAATCAATTATTACCACATCACTAGGAGAAAGCTAAGATGGATGAAAAAAACTTTTATAGAAAAGTTTGCACAAAACATTTACTGAGAGCAAGTACCAACCACTGTGTTTTGCCCAAGTGAAAAGGAAACTGATAATCTGTGGGCATCTTGTAACCCTTTGCTTCTGATGTAATGCATATTTTGGGCTGTGGTACGGCCATTGTCAGAAGTATATATATTAGTGCAGTGCTAGTATCTTTCAGCAGATAACGTATTTCATATGCAGTGTTTCTAGGAAGTTTCAAATGTGGACAGTGAAGATTGATGGAAGTTGGCTGTTCTAATATGGCACAAATGAGGAACTACCCTAGCATTCCTCTAGCCACTAATGTCTTATAAGTAACACCACGTTGATTTTGCTTTGTTATGTTCCAGGCAAGAATAATGATTGACTTAAATACTTGGGTGGGGATCTGTAGTGAACAATATGTTAATAGTATCCTGGAATCTGGTCTTTATTGCAGACAGGCATGCAGAATGCTAGCGATAACTGTAATACGCTTATACCTTCAGAGATTTCATCGAGCCCATGCAAGCTTGATGAAAGCTGAGAGTAGTTTAGGTCATCTTGAAAAATTCCGCTGTCTGTTCTTGATTGCTGACGAATTAGAGGTCCACCCTCTTCCCTCCATCCAACCAGTGGCTGCTGCTCAGCATTCTCTTCCATAGTTTTTGTAAAACATGTACAGCAGGGACTGAACTTTTTCATGAGGTATTGATTGATTTTAATGTCAAAACACAGTACCAGAATATAACACCCATATATCAATAATAAGGATGCACTTTCATACCTAGAATGAAAAAGATAATTTTGTTTTTTTTCTTTTTTACATAGCATGTAATACAAAAATACCCCACACTAACTTATAAAAATGGCTGGTGTAAGTGGGGGAGAGAGAAAATGTACATGACTACCAAAAGAAAAACACAAAAGCATCTATTGGCAGTTGTATGGCTATGTCTTTCAGAAGTTTGATTAATTCCCCTCCTCTGCAAATTTGTCTTTGTGTATGGTTTAGCTGCATGTTTTCTACAGGGTCTTGCTGACTGAACATCTTATGTTTGTGAAATTGAGTTTGCATGTAAGGGTTAAAGAGAGGGATAGCATGTGCTAATTGGAGTTAGGAACTGGGAGATTTAGTGCTGGACCAGACTGACACGAGGCAACAGGAGCTTCTGTTGACAGAAGAGAGTTAAAATATCAGAAGCTCACGATCTACTGGCAGGCGTGTTTTTCTTAACAGTGATGCTGCCACGTGAAAGTCTTAAAAAGAGTAAACTGTGAAGAAGAGTTGGTATGCTAAAACAGATAGAAAAAATTGTCAGTAGAGACTTTGCAAACCTATGCAGATCAAACTTTATAGTCAGAGTTTGAATGGTTAGGTAATAGTCTTTACAAGCATTATGACTTTCTGCCTTTTAAAGCCAACAGGATGTTTATTTCCTTTAGTGAATGGCAGTTCAGACTGCTTAAAGTTTGGGGCTTTGGGGTTGTTTTTCAAGACACCGTCTCTCTAATCTCCAGTCAACATGGATTCAACGCTACGTGTTCTCTTACCAGTAAATTCTGTTGTCAGATATCATGGCAAGGACCGCCGCTGCACTAACTGTGTATGCCAGACAGTCTCTGAACAGAGGCCAACAGGATAGCCTCGAAACCTGCAGATCACAGATTCATTTACTTTTTTTAAACTTGTCTGTAATTCTTTTCATTAAGTGCTGTAAATGCTGCATCAATATTTTGTTTCTATATTATGTACAAATTTAAGATTCTTAGGAAGACTTAAGTATGATATTTAACAAGTTAGTGTTTTTAAAAACTTTCATAGCAAGTTACCTGAAAACTGATTACATGCTGGTTTTGCTACTAAATAATAAACTTGACAGTTGTCATAGTAAGTCTCTTGGCTTTTTTGGCAAGACAGAAAGGATAACTATTTGGCTCTTACAAGCAGAACTTCAAAAGTTGATACATACCACACTGGAAAGCAGCCCACAAGCTGCAGAAATACCGAGAAGATTATAGATGGCTGATCCAAGAATGGTGCTGACACCAATATCTCCCTTTGTCACAAAGACTCCTGTAAGCAAAATGACTCTCTGGTCTGTTTGTTTGGCATGCAAGGAAAAGGACTCCAGATTTTGACGAGTGAAAATGTGTCTTACCTAGAAAAGCAGTGACAAGCTCTGGAGCAGAGCTTCCGGCAGCCATAAAAGTTGCTCCAGCAACATCCTGAGAGAGGCCAAGGCCTGAGGATAGAGCAGAAGAATGGCTTTAAGAAAAAAAACTAAACCAAACTTAAATAGTGTGTACACTTCACTTGCATTAGTAAATAATGTTAGAAGCTACTATAGTTTAATAAAATGAACTTTGCCTGCTTTCAATACATTTATTTTGAAACTGGTAAAACAGTATATTGAAAACATCATCATTTATTGCTAATTTGCTCTTTGTTGTAGAAAACAGTTCATATGCCAGAGAACTGCTACTTAAATTTTCACTTTGCATGGACAGTCTTGCTTGAATGAAGTGAGATTTTTTTGTTTGTTTGTTTTTGTTCAGGTAAGTTGACTGATTATGCTCTGTGGATCAAGTTCTGCATGCCAAAACCTGGGGCATACAGTTAACTGTAAAAAAAGTCTGACAGATGCTTGTTTATAATCAACAAATCAGCTCCACTGCAATGTTTTATGTTTATATTTTTTTGTAGGTGTTTTGGTCTGGAGAAAGTGTTTCAGTGTTCAGGGAGGAGTTTCCCTAGGGAACTTTTTTTTAATTCTTGAAAAGCTGAACTTTCAGCCTAGACCATCTCTTTAACTTCAATTGTCTGCTGAAGCGGATGGAA
The DNA here is from genome assembly GCA_013396675.1 of Eubucco bourcierii. Classification (NCBI taxonomy): domain Eukaryota; kingdom Metazoa; phylum Chordata; class Aves; order Piciformes; family Ramphastidae; genus Eubucco; species Eubucco bourcierii. The sequence continues at coordinate 603,964 of VWZE01002424.1, forward strand.
TTATTACAGGTATGGGATTTTTATAGAGCAGCTGTAAGTGGTATTCTTTTTCCCTCTTCTGTCATACCTTTCGTATGTCAACAGTAGATCATCCTGATGCGCTATTCACTATTTTGAGAGAAATACAGAAGCCTGAGCAAGGTACTTAATTCCTACATTCTAATAGAGGGAGAATTTTGGTGACTTCTACCTCTTTTTTTTTTTTTTTTTTTTTTTTTTTTCTTTTACTAGCAACCTGGACATAAAACTGCTCACACTAAAGCTGTATCATCAGTTTAGTTAATGAGGAAGTTTTAAGATTTTTGCTTTCCTTGTCCCCAAAGGAAATTCTAAACAAGAATATAATCAGTATGTTGTTTCAATTGAGTATAGATACATCCCATCAAGTTAACTTTCATGTTCCTAGGTCTAGCTGCACACAGAGACTCTAAACCTTCTTTACTTTTGGCTCCAGAGCACTCAACTTTGCAGCTTTCTAAAGGAGCGTGTCTAACACCAAACTGCAGTTTACAGGAAAAAGGTCAGAATGTTCACTTACATTCACTGATGATCTCTAGTGAAGGTAGGAAGTAATCATCGCACACGATAGATACAGCCAAAAACATGTAAAGTATGATTAAGAAGTAGATAACGATTCCGCCATCCTTTCTCTCCTGTGGTGTAAAAAATCCTTCAGGAAACTCTGATGAAGAAAGGACACAACCTGTCCTGTTTTCTGAAAATGGAGTACAAAGCTGTTACCTCCTCCTACCTTTCTACGTTCCGGGCTGCAAGAAGAATGTGGATTAGAACTACAGAAGGAGGGTGGCTTCGGGGGATTCTGTCACTCGGATAGTTCTGTTTCATCTGGGGACAAGGACAGCTGCAGCACTGGAATGCAAGCGTTGCTCACCCGAGGAGGGAGCGGGGCAAGGGAGCTGGCCGCAGGTGCTGGGCTCCCCAGTCCAGCGGGACGATCCCCAAGCCCGGCGGGACGGCTCCTTACCTACGTCCGCGGCGAGGCGCTGGGCCCTCGCTCCCCGCGGCGGCGGCTGCCAGGCCGCCAGGGAGAGCAGCAGCAGCGGTAGCACCGTCCGCCGGCGCCCGCCCGCTCCCCAGCGCATCTCGGCGGACCCGGCGCGGCTCTGAGCGCGAGCGGCGGCGGCGGGCGATAGGGCCAGCAGGGTCACGTGGGGGCCGCGCCTCCTGCGGCGGGCTCAGGGCTCCCGGCCCAGCCCGGCTGCGCAGCTCTGTGCTGGGCCCGGCGGAGCAGCTTTTGCCTCGGGCTGCCGGCGCTGCGGCTGAGCTCACGGGGCTGGCCCGTACCCGAGGAGCCAGACCGGGTGCCGCTCTCGGGCTGTTGCCATCTCCCGCACTGTGTCTGGGGCAGGACGCGAGGTTTTGGCCATCACGAGTGCGCTTCTGACGCAAGCTGTAGACGGCATTGCTCAGATGCCGTGAGAGCTTGAAGATGCAGAAAGTTAATTTAAGCTTACTCCTCGGCGTCTCTTTTGGTCTTGATAGTGTCTGCTTGTTCCTACTGATCTGCCAAAGTTCCGTGCGGGGTCGTACAAGCACCGTTCCTGCCCTTCGCCGGGGCAGATGTTCATCCTATTCAGGTGAAGGATTCGGCAAGAGCGAAGCTGAGCCCTACCACAGTCCCTCCCTTCAGACCCAGTTCACTGAACCTCTTTGTCTAGTGACCTTTCCACAGTGAAGTCATGTGTGTAATTGAGAATTTAGTAGTAAAATGCAGTCTTGTAGCAAGGTGGCTTTGTAAAGTCTTTCTCCCCACTCCTGCTCAATCACTGGTTTCTCAGAGAAAAAAAAAAGGGAGTTGTCTTCCCAGCGAATCATTTAGGGACATGCTTCCACAAACATTTTCAACCCCGTTATGCCCATACTATTGCTACTATTTTTTTAGCTGCTGGGCTGATGCTTTACAGTTGTGAGAAAGAAGTGCAAACTGGAAACTACTGCTTTACTTCATTGCATCTAATCCCACTAAATGGTTCTTGTCTCTTGCATAAATGGTATTTGGCTAATGCGTGATCAGCTGCTCCCTAGGACACAGGAGGTGAGATTAAAAAATAAAAAATCAGATAGAATCATGGCCGCCATTAGAGTATGAACACTAACTCTCAGATTAAAAAACAACAACTTGGAAACAACAAATTGCTGTTGCCTATTTCCAGCCCCCTAGAATGCTTTCTACTACAGCAATAATGATTTTAATGGTCATGATTTTTAGGGGCCAGAACTAACTTTTGGAAATGAGTTATCTGTGCTCTCTGAAAACTGGACTACAGCACCGTTATGGAAGCTGCTGCTTCTCCTGCTGTACAGGAAAAATTAAATTCTTTTGATCTTGATGCTCTAAGGATTTTGTTCTGAATCCCAGTTTCCACCAGAAAAAAACAGTAGGAATTTTCTTGTCAAAATTACTGGTGATTCTTTCCTTACACAGGCAAACATTGAGGACTTTGTTATCAAGGTAAGTGGCTTCCTTGACACTGTTTCTCTTTCTTATAGCCTTTGATTTGCCTATTCTTAAAACCTCAACGTAATTTTCCAATATCAGCTCCTTCACTTCTATTTGGAATTTTTCTTTAATGGTATGGTCCTTTCTTATTGATTTAAATTACTTATGAGCTAGCCATTCGGAGTGGAACGAGGTCTCTGGTACAGCAATGTGCTTGCTGTGTATTTAGGAAAGCTCAGTCATGTGATTTTAGGATTTGAAGGTTTTGCTATGCTCTGGTTTTGCTCTGTGTTCAAGCTCTAATTCCTCTCTATAGGCACTCACTTTCCATGCATAGCTGAACCAAAGCCAGATCTCTTACTGAAGACTGAAGTCTACTTAGCTTGCTGCAATATTGTGTGAGGTTGCTGCTCACAGCTTCCATGCCAAGCACAGCAGTGGAGAGATCATCAAACAGAAAAAAATACTCCATAGTCTCCCAACATGAGGAAATACATGCTACATATCTGCATGCTTGACCCAGCGCAAAAACACTCACAGACAGACTGTGGTGTGGCCTCAGCATGACTGACTGCCTGGTCTGGGCTATTTCAGTATCAGACATCATTTTACAAAGCTGAGATGGGTCAGCTAACAATGCAGACTTACTGTGTGCTGCTGCCTTTTTTGGTTGCTGTTAAGGTAAAGCTCTACTCTGCTTAATAGCAAAAATAAGAAATACTTTTTTTCAGAGCTTCTGAAGGAGAGAGCAGGGTGGCTGTTGGCTACTCACGTTGCTAAGACTAATGCTTTGGCACCCACAGGGATGGGCTGGAAGGCTCCTACGGCCATCTAAGCACAGATCTCTTAAAGGATAAGGTAACATCAAACTACAGCAGCTGTAGCTCCTTCCACAGCGATCACATTCAGGTGTGATCTATTATACTGATTGCCTCATCCAGTTGTTTTTGCTGCTCTTTGAGGCACGAGGAGTCTGGGCTGACTCATTTCAGCTGTGTGCTGTTTCGGGGGTAGGTGGAAGAAAATGTTAATTCGGGCAAGCTGTATCTCTGCACAGTAAGTACAAATTTTCTTGTGAGTGTAGCACTTAAGTACTTCTGCTCAAATCCAAGAAGGAGGGTTTTGTTGTTTTTTTTTTTTTCTATAATCAGTGGTTTTGATTGGTATTGTTTGAGTTTTCCTTCTTCCACTTTCTTTATGATGTCAGAAGACAGGACGTACAATGAGGAAAAAAGCAGTTGAGTTTATCAGAACTTAAGGGGAGCATGAATTGTTGTGGGTAGGATCCAGTTCTCAGAAAAGATACAAAGATGGCATGATGAATCCATGCCTAGCTTAAAACAACAAAAAATATCTATTTTTGTGGGGGCTGGGCTCCAGTCTTAGGGAAGAAAAAGGAGGTAGAGATCTTAGTAAGGGATCTGTGGCCAGCTTAGATATATAGCTGATCACTGTTAACTGAATATGGCAAGAAAACTCCCCAAGACCAGTGAGGTGTTAGGAAGCAGATATGTCAGTGCCAGGCACATAGGGGCTCACTCACTAAGTGCACCCAAGCCAGTAAAATTCAGAAAATATCTGCTTATATCTCATACATAATGATAATTTTTCTAAGAAGTGGTTAGCAATATTCATATTAGTTCACAGAATTTGTTACACATGTAAATCTACTGCATGTGTGCTCATTACATGCCATGAGGATTTCCTGGTGGTCACTTGGGGTGTCCATTCTCTTCCTCTTTATGGCCTTTACCTGAACAACTTTGCACAGCTTGAGGCTGTCTGATAGGGTTGATGAGACAAGCTGCTCATAGTCACTCTAAACCAGTTTGCTCTTCTTATTTCTCAAGCTCACCAGTTAAAATTTTAGTGTTCTTATTGTACAATTTCATAGTTTACCCAACAGATAAATTCTATGAGGATTACATGTTCCTAAATGTTCTAAAGTTAACATAGTATCAAACATATATACTTGTACAGGAATACAGAGTTTCTCTGCCTTCTTTAAATATATTTGCAATTTTCCTTCCAACTCAAGCTGCAACCTGCTGTTTCACTCACAGTTCAGTGTCTGTGATCCTTTCCTTGTGGTTGTGGTTTTGGGGTTTTCTTTGTTTGGGTTTTGGTGGTGGTCTGTAGAAAACTAGCTCAGTCTGGGTTTGGATTGCTATGTTGGACAGACTCAGGGCTGATAGGCATTCAGCTTATTGTTAGCTGTAACCTTGTGTTCTGGCCCCTGCCCCTGTGTATGGGCCCTGTGCACAGCTGTGCTTTTACCATGTGATGGTCTGTGCATATGTGTATGCTCCTGGTTACAAGGTCTAGCGTGCTGAGAAACAAAATATGTGAAGATGTTGTCATCCTTAACCCCCCCCCCCCCCCCCCAACTCCTAAACACCAACATCCTTGTGATAATCTGCTCTTACCTCTATTTGACAGAAAATAAGCTGAGGATGAAAAGGCAACTGACTACCTGGCCTGCGGCTGTGAAGGGAGGCTGTGCTAACGCTGTTCAGGTCAGTTTCCACATTCCCCTTCTTCTGTTTGTGAGTCTCGTGTGGCTTCTTTGGAGGCTAGAATAACCATGTAAAACAGTGGTCTTTAAAAAAGCTGATAGAATAAATTCTCTTACCCTAAGGTGCTCAGATATCACCCTAAGGTGATGAGATAGATACTTTACTGTTGTAAAGTTAAAATGAGTCTCTGTGGTGTAACCCCATCGTTCTTCATTTAGAAGATAAATACACCATCATTGTCAGACCAGATATTCCCCTTTGTCAGCATTTCATGGCTCGCTTCTTGGCTCCAGATAGATTGATGATGGCTATTTAATATTCTTTCCTCCATAACCAGCGATTTGAGAGTTGCCAACTCTCATAATGCCTGCTGTTTTTCTTAAAGCATCAGCTTGATGTACATTAACCACACAAGGATTCTAGCTTGTTTTCTCTTACTTTCAAATAAATAGTTACACAGAAAGCTTGAAAAAGAGAATCTGAACATCTAATGCTGGAGGCAAACCAACACATGACAAATTCTTTTCAAGCTAATCTCATGACCTGAGGAAGGAGTGGTAAGTTATATCATGGCTTTAGAACAATGTCAAAGGAAAGGATTTGATTTCTGACCCTTAGTTCCCTGAAGTACATAAGAGACAAATACTCTTGCTATGAACACATCTGAAGATCCACTGGAAGATACAACTCAGCTGCAATCCCTGGTGACACCCAGGAAAGCTGCTGAACTGTGAAGGAATGATGTGTGGTAACCAGCTCTTGTGAGTCGCATTTATTCTAGGATCCTTGGTTTTCGTGTTCTGACCTTGCACATATGATGAACAGTTTTTATTGACTAAACTGTGAAGTTGTGCGTAGTGTATAGTTTTAGGTGGTCCATAAGTAGACTTCAGTGTTAATACATCTGGGAGCTAAAGGCAAGAAGCTTTAGCTTTCCAGTTGTGCTGTCTGGCTACCTCCAGCTGTATTTCTGTCACTAAGAGGGAGCCATGAGTTTATTTCTGGCAAGATGATTATGGAAGCTTTCAGGTTATATGGTCAAGCAGAACTAGTAAGGGTGGGGAGTTGCTGATGTTGCTTTCTCCTGTGGGGATTGCACTTGTGGCATATCTTTCATATAAGTTGTGGAGGCAAGTTCCTTCCCTGTGACTATGTGGATTGTATCCCTGACAAAACCATAGCTTAACTTAGGGCTACTTACAATGCAAAAAAAGCTAGAGACTTCTTGGCAGAATGTTTTGATTGCTTGTTCTCCTAGTGAAAGGAGAGTGTACTATTGCTAGCTTCAAGAAATTGAATATGTTCATTTTGGTGCCTGGGGTTTTCTGTCTCCTAGCAGTTCAAACATACGAAATTGTATCTTCCATCTTTGGACCCAAAGACTTCTCTCTCTTCATTTCTTTGTTGACATCTTACACTAGTTGTCATGGTCTTAGCTTGCTCACTGAGTGGTTTGATCATCTGTCCAGGACATTGAATGAATCTCTCAAATTTAAAATGAAACATGCCCCAGACCAAATGTTTTAAAAATTTAAATCAGTAAGAACTTCTCCAGTAGTATTTGAATGTTCCTTCACGGTAACTACTTTCCTTTGGTTAAAAGTCCTCATTAAAATAATGGGAATATGTAGTAACTGTCAGTACTTGTGGCACCATGTAACTGCACGTTTGGTGGCTGACCATCTAGACTGGTGACATCAGGAAACCCTGCTGTAAAAGCTAGACAGACCTATTATGCTTCCTACATATGCTCCCCCTACATAAATACACCTGCATGCACTAGGAGAACAGGGCTGTTGATAGACAGTAATAATACTGTGGAGAAGCTTCTTTGTTTAGTTCTTTCTTGCTCTCTCCATATACCCAGTGCTTTTAGAATATCTTAAGGCTGTGAAGCCCAGAAGGCTGCATGTAGTCTAAAAAAATGTAGCAAATTTTGGATGCTTCAAGCACGTAAGTCAGCTGTTTGCGTGCAGGATGGCCAAAGAATGGAGGAAAATGCTGAGGCTTGTGTGTGGAGACCTATGGATGATAACAACTTTGCATCATGATCACTTGAGGTTACTCTATTCCATCCCTCCAGCAATTTGTGAATAGACACAGTCGCTTCCTCGGTAACTAATACACTGCTGTATCAGTGGAGCAGGTAAATACACCACAAAACATACAGGACAGTAGATACTGGCAATGAGTGAGTCACACAGTTCTTTGATAAAAGCTTGGATGGTTTGTTTCCTGTTTCAAAGTTTGTCTTTTCCTGACAGTTTTGTGCACCAAGGAGTATTGGTCCATCTCAGTGACTTTTGCTTCCACTTATTTTCTTCCTCTTCCTATTGACACAGACACTCCAGCAGTTGTGCTTGTACTAATACTGGAGTATATGCTTGTTTTTTGAGCTCTTTCAAGTCTCTCTTTGCCGTGGCTGCTTTTTTTTTTCTTTTTTTTTTTTTTTTTTTTTNAGCTCTCACTCTGGCTGTCTCGAGGCTTGGCTTCATCTGCTGCCTGACATCCTTTCAGTGCACTTCTCTTGAACCGTTTTGGAGGTCAAGACGTGTGCAGAAGCTGCGTGTCACAGCCTCCGTGGTCTGCTGAGTTCGTTAAAGTTCTGCTGCTGCTTTTCATTGTGTTGCTAATGAAACAGTCTAGCTGCTCTGGCAACTTTCAGCTGACCTTGAGTTTGCAAGTACTTATGAGTTTACAATCTGAATAAACCAGAAATTATTATTCTTATAATTACACTATTGTTCTTATGGCTATTGCCTGCAAGTTCTTTAACCTCAGTGATGTCTGAGGAGAAAACAAACTCAATACCTAAGTGTCTGTATATCAACAACATCAAATCATGTTTTCTCCAATGCACTTGCATCTTTTCATGTATTCTGGTAACTGAACAAGCATTACAAAAATAATTATTGTTGATGTACTAGAGAAGAGTCACATTTAATTCTGTCTTACAGGCTACCAAGTAGTTTCACCAGATAACATCAGCATGTACTAATGTTATTTACAATGTAATAGGTGTTGTTGGTTTGAGGATGTTGCTATTTCAGAAGTTGATTGCTAAAACACAGTCCATTTGAAAACGTTGTTGTGTAGGTTGGGTAGTGTTGCTGTGCATCAGCGCAGAGGAGACTCCTTGTATTTGAAAGTACCTTCAGGTTTTGGTGCGGTATCTGTGGAGCTAACCTTTTGTTACTTTGTGCATGTTAGGATATGCTCCTGGAAGGTCTCTCTTCCTCCCCTCACTCCTGCGCAGCATTAGGGGTGAGGGGAAGAGAGCAGCTTTGCTGTTTTTTTCACTGTGCTTTTAGTGAGGCGAGGAAAAAAAGGGAAGTGGAGAACAATTTTCTCAGGAGATGGAGCAGAAACCTTTGTGGCAGCCTGGCTAGAGAGTGAAGAGGTCTAAGTCTGTTCTGTGTTCTGCAACAAGGAGGGGACATAACAAACCAAAGTGCAGAAACTTCTAGTAAAACATATCTGAATGACTGCATGCCAAAAAGATGCTCTAGAGAGCTCTGTGAGTCTGGACTTTATGAAAACTGTCTGAAATTCAGCTGGAACTTCTTGATAAATTGGTCCTCCCATCTTATACCTTGGGTAGAGTTCACATAAATCATATCCAGTCTAATATAGAAGTTATACTTATGTGCAGACACCTATCCTTCCTCTGGAAACACTGTAAGCTTTATATGAGGGTGAAGGAACAAACCAATTCCATGATTTTTGTTGAGGAGATGACAGAACTATTACTGCTCAGGCCAAGCACTGCAGACAACGAAGATAAAATTTTTGCAAACTCTGAGAATGTGTCTCTTTAGAGAGCTTTGGTGCAATCCCTCACTACTTCCTCATGAGGTATCTTGTCACCACAAATGCAGTTTGTATTTTGTCAGAGGACTTAGCCTCTCCTCAGCTTGCATAGCTTGCTGGTGAGTTTGCTGCTGATTATTCCTTCGCAATGCTAACATGAAAAAAATACTGTGAAATATTTAAATCTCACATATGCAATAGTAATTCTGATGTTGCTGTATATGCTTGAACATTAGATTTTTAATATTCTAAGGTAACTTTTAAGTTTTCATCAGACCTTAAAAAAAAAACCCCAAACATGTTTATGTTGTAATTACTAGCACAGAATATATAGATAATACCATGTCTTTCACAAGAAACCTGTGATGACAAAGGAAGTAACATGATAAAGCTGAAAACTTTTTGCCCTCAGGATAAAACTACTGTTATATCTTTATTGTCACTAAAACTGGTTTCTCAGTTCTCACATATCACAAACTGTGATTTAGAGTTTGCTCATCCATTTTAAAAGCTTCTAGCTTATGCATCTGTTCTGTGGCCACTAGAAGAACCATATTGTTGTGGTCAGTTTGCTCTAATAATCAGCAACCATGAGGACAATGTGTGTAGTATATGGAGGTTTGCATAGCTTCTTTTTAGCTTTTTTTCCCACCCCTTTTTCTTTAGAGGTGACCCATTGAGTGTGCCCTTTCTGATCCTTCTACTCAGTTTAACAGTTCCTACTTTGGAAGACTCCTCTAATTCAAAGTGAGGGATACTGTCCTTACAGCATGAACTCTATATTCTTCAGTTCCTTTCAGTTTAAAGCTGTCTTCTGAAGAACTTCCTTGAACTTTTTTTTTTTTTTCCTAGTTTAATCTCCTGCCTACCTAATCAGTTGATGCTTTGCACAGTCTCTGATCTTCAAGGCAGAACCAACAATAGTCAGTGTAAGACTCAAGACTCTTAAGAACCCTGCATGGAAAGGCTTCTTCCTTATGCTTTGTGATTTAAATATTTCTTTCAATTTCACAGAAGCAATAAAGAAAATTACATTAATTTAAGCATGCTTTTAAAATGTTCCATTTAATTGTCCTTAAGATATTGAATGCTGAATCTGCTTAATGAGAAATCAACTGTCCAAGAATTGAAATGTGTTGCAGACTGCAGCCTAGTACCATAATTATGAACACTTGGCTTTTGAATACTTGATGGTATCCTACCTGCTTTCCATCTGATGCCTTGAAATAGGTCCTGCTCTGCCTGCTAGCCTTGTCTTGGTTACTCAGAGGTTCACTGCTAGTGAAGATAACTAATGTTTAGGCAGCTGAGTTGAGCACTTAAGTTATTGCTTTTTCAGGATAGCTTTTTGCCTTTTTTTTTTTTTTTTAAAGGATAGTCTGCTTTTACTCTCCTTGTTGTTCTAATGAGTAAAACAATGTTATAGATAGGACCTTGTTGACAGCAAAAAAATTGTTCTTGTGAACTGTTGTCATCTATTGGAGCTGTGAGCCCATTTCTCTTCAAATCAGCTTATTTATGTGAAGTTGTGCCAGCTCTGACCAAAATACAGTTGGATTACTGAATATTATAAAATGTTTCAGTGAATTCCTGCATCCCATTTTACCATCCTTCTGTCTTCCCTGGTTCTAAACTTTAAAATCCAACCTCAGATTTGAGCCAGTAGTTCTAAACTACACCAGCAGTTTTCTTGGGGCAGATTCAGTGTAGAGAGGCTTAAGGAAGAGAAAGAGTGTTGCGGCAAGCTTGCACAAACAGAAATGTTCTTGCTTTTCATGTCGCTGTTTAGAACTCTTTTTTTTCTTCCCTTCTTTTGTTAAATTTTGCATTTGGGAATGTTACACTTTTTTTTTGACTGAATTAGAGAATAGAAATACACTTGTCCTTGCACTCAAATCTGAGGCCAAGCAGACTATAACTCTTAGCTGATCAAAATATAAATCCCAGTGTCTGGAAAATCCAGGTCTAAATACAGCCCTAAAGACCTATCAGTGCAGGATTCATAGCAGCAGAGTGCTGAGGGTGGGGGGAGGAAAAAAATTACCATTGCTATTTTCATCGTTGCGGAAACTAATGGAAAATGCTGAGGAAAGAAATTTTTTAACTCTCAGACAGTGCTCGTACTCTGATATTTCCTGAATCTATATTGAAACAAAATAGTTTAAGGCTTATTCTGTCAACCTTTTTTTGCTGGCAGGACAGTGAAAACAGCAAAGTAAATCCATTTAGTTTGTATTTCTAGTGAACAAGCAGAGGTACAAAAAAAAATAACGTGGCTCATGCTTACTGACTTCCTATCTTGCATGCATTTGTCTTCGATTTTAATAAGAGGATGGTTGCCTCTTACTGTCTTTGTTACATATCAAGAGGATACATTAGTGTGTTTCTTTTTGCATAACCTGTTGTGGCAAAGCAACAGCCTTTATTCCTGTGCTTACCTCTTGCTAGTGTTATATACTCTAAATGCAGCTCATGTATTATGGTTATGTGGTTATGTAGTGCTTTGCTGGGCAGTATATTTAGCAAATTGTGTCGTCAAATGATTATGTTAGACTGAATGGCTGATGTCTAGTACACAAATAATTATGACACTAAACTTACTATGTATGAGCTGGAGCCATAGCTGATTTCAGTGACAGATGGAAAACTCCACTGAACCTTTTATTGGCCATATGCCATTTCTGACTGTTGGCCAACAACAAGATTTGTTGCTAATATATAATGATTTAAACAGTAAAAAGAGCAGCTGCACTTTGATTTTTGGTGCCTTTACTACAGGTTTTCCTGGAGCTTTTGAATATCTACTGCCGTTTTCTAATGCAAAGCTGTCACTTCTAGTCTGTGAGAAGAGACTTTATCTTCTCAGCACTCTCTGTGGTGGAATTTAGGTTTTTTTGATATGTATAACTAAAGCTCTCCTTTGCCTTTTATCACATCATTAAGTTGACAGTATAAAAATCTCCCTGCATCGTGAGTCTGGGAATGGCTGGTAAGAAACTGGCTCTGTTGTGTAGTGTGACAACAGAGCTTTTTTTTTTTCAGATTGTCAGTAGATCTTCTGTTCCGTGGCCTGCCTGTGGACTGGGAGACCAGCTGTTCAGAGAAGACAACTTTCAAAGCATAGTTCATTGAGAGGAACTGCATGTGATATTCATCATATTGCCAGGACAGTGTTTGCAAGTATATGTGCATATAAACTGCAATCATTATCTATGCAGAACATGGCATAGTGTTTCTACTACTACTGGTGGAGCAGAAAACTTGCTGCCATCCAATACTTGGACCTTCATTCCTCTTGAATGGAGTTTCAGACCATTGTCCTTTGTCAGTCTGCTCAATCCAGTAGTCATCCAGAGAAAACCAAGATTAGAATATGGAAAACAGAACCCTTCTGGCCCTAGGCCCAGCAGCAAAGAGCGTGCTAAGGGAGGCACAATTCAAGAAAGCACATTCCAATAGAACTTCATATATGGTATTTTTTGTGGAAAAAGAACACGATTGTATAAAATTTGTGTTGTGCAAGCTTGAGTACAAATAAAGCTGTCCAAGTATCTAACTGTCCTGAATAGCATCAATACACACTTCATTGTGAAGTACTCTAGAGATTTCAAGGACGTGTTTGTCAGATAGAAGTCATTGTGTTCCTTCTGTGTCAAGGGAACTGTGAAGTGATCCTTGCATAAAGTATTTTCCTTGCAGAAGGCAAGCAGATAGGGAAGAGAGCAGTTAACACCCAGATGCTTCTTGTGCTTGCTTAGAAATGGGATTAATGCTACTCTCCCCTTTTTGGAGTGGCTTGGATGGAAGCACTTCTAAGGACTCATCTAAGTGCCTACAGCCATGGTTTGGTTCCATGGCCATGCTGTTGGTTGGACTGGCTTGCAAAGTCTGGCCTTGGTGCACAAGAGCAGTATTCTTCATTAGCTGGCTGTGGCTGAGCTCTGCTCTGCATAGCTGGGCTCTCTCCAAGTCTCAAGCCTGGCTGCTGATGTGCTGTTACGATGCTGTCTGTAGTGCTAATATCCTCCTGAACTGCATTAAAGAGTTCCTTTCTTGTCTGCCTATGTGTTCTGCTGTCTGTTGCTAGAGAAGCTGTTCCTAATAGGATAAGCAAAATGATTTATCTGTGAAAAGCCTAAAATAGTAAAAAGTAGCCTAAGGAAGTGCCTCTGTGCACTTAAACCATCTTTGACCTTTCCTTTGTGGTGTTTACATGTCAACTGACTCCAGCTCTTGCATGTTGGTTTGGTTGCTCATGGCTGTATGCTCTCAAAGTGCCAGTCTGTTGGCCCTGCTCATCCCCTACTTTAACAAACCAACGTTTTGTTGTGCTTGTTTATTTATCTTGTATCTCTTCCTTTAGCTTTGGAAAGGCAGCCACATAACTCTGACTGCAGGCAGGTTGTTTCTTCATAGCTAATAGCCTGTCTGTTGTTTGAATGTTTGTTGGGATGCTTCTTATCTATGTCATAGTTTTTCTTTCCTCTCAGATTCCTTCTACACCCTTCTTTGATCTTACCTGTAGCAAGATTTGTGTCTCCAGCAGTCAAGAGAGCTATGCAAAATATTCATAAACTGATACAGCTATTTCCCACTTTGTCACGTCTTGCAGAGTTTGACCCATGTGAAACCTGCATCGGTCACTCAGAAAGAACAGTGTGAATTTTATTAGTACTGGAACTGAGAAGTAAATGATTCTGAGAGAAAGGTTTATAAATGGCTGTGTTATCATTCTGAAATAGTACATACTGGGGAATACTTTTCCCAGATATGTGGATGTCCTTAGTATATCACCTGTGAGCTGTATGGTTTTTCAGAGCATCCTGAGCATGTTTTCATTTTGTACAGCTAGTGCCTGACACCCTGTGCAGCACAGGACAGCCACCCTCTTTCGTTTCTGACTGTGTTTTTACATGTTTTTGCTGCCACCTTCCTCTGGCATCTTGTGATAAATCCGTTTGATTCCAGTTCCTGTGTAGGACAGCTACCTTATTCTTCACTGTTTTGGTGATGGGTTGCTATTGGGTTGGCTGTATGGTTTGGGTTTTTGTTTGTTTGAGAGAATCTTTTATCTAGGTGTTTGTCATCAGGGGCAAACGTGATCACAGGGTACTTGGGCTTTCCTTATGTTGTACAATTCCCTAATCCCCATCAATATCACTATCTGCATCATCTGCCCTCTTGGTAACATTTGCTGGCACCAATGCATGTTGGTCTATAAGCAGTTAAATGAGAGAGCATCCTTTGATACAAGGGAAATACCAGCTTATACTTTGCTATTTTAAAGGCTACAGCTATTTTTTCAGATAACTTATGTCCACATAAAGTATTCAAAACTAAGGGGAAAAAAAGGACTATTTTAAAAGCTGTTGGGAAGATTAGTGAAGGTTTTTCCTGTACTCTCCCTCAGCCATTGTTGTGTACTTCCCATTGATGTTTATAGGCAGTTGTGTGTGCAGTCAAACAGGAAAAATCAGATAACAGAAAATGATTATGGAAGCAATAAACTTCTGCAGTTTCCTTTTTTCTCAATAAATTTGTCCTTGCTTCATATAAAAAAATCGAAATGAGTTTTCTGTCTGACAGGTGTACTGTGGGTTGTGTTTAGTTGTGGTTAGCATCATCTCCTCAAGATGTTATTGACTAGCAAGACCAGACATTTACAAGTTTGAGGTAAGGGTCTTTGGCACCATCATTGCAGTGTATGAAGCAATTAAAAATGTGATGATTCTTGAGATGACAAGCATAAAAATGAAAGCACTTTACTAGAAAGCAGAACTTGCTGGTGTCAGCTGGTGATTAGTGTTTGTTGTCTTAAAGGCCCAAGGTTAATGCAGTTTTTTTTTTTTTTTTTTTTTTCAAGGCAGCAAGTGTGATGGACTTTGAATCCAGCAATATGAGTTCATATCTTGGAGGGACCTCAGATTTAAACTGGATGTTAGGAGGAAGTTCTTTACAGTGAGGGTGGTGAGACACTGGCACAGGTTGCCCAGGGAGGTTGTAGATGCTCCCTGGAGGTGTTCAAGGCCAGGTTAGATGAGGCCTTGAGGGACCTGTTCTAGTGAGAGGTGTCCCTGCCTGTGGTGGGGCGGTTGGAACTAGACTATCTTTGAGGTCCTTTTCAACCTAAACTATTCTATGATTCTAAGTTCTCAGTGTGATGGGTATGACTCATCCTTGGCTGAGTGCTGTGGCTGCAATTTCTGTTCAGTTGGTACTCATACAGAATGACTGTGTTAAGATCTTCAGCCAGATCTTGTTGAGCAGTCGTGCCAAGCATGTCTTTAAAACCCAGTGCTGGGAGTAGTGACTTATACTGTTGCTTTACCCATCATAGGGTGAATGTTTCTCTACCCATAATTAGTGTACTGTGACTTCTGTAAGTTGGTCAGAGTTTTCTGTATGGAAGATTTGTGGTGACTTGAAGAGGGGTGAAAAATAATTCATACAATCTTTTGTGACTTTTCTACATCCACTGTGGTTTCTGGGGTTTATGCTATTAGCAGCCTTCACTCAGCAGATTAATGATGGGAAGCAGGTCTCAGAGGCATTGCTGTATAGAAGCTGGTGTTTGCTCCAAGCACATGTGTATAATTGTGTTTATTCCTTAGCAGACCTGTTTTCTCCTTGCCTTTTGGCTGCTCACCCCACTGCTTCCCTGTGTGCTTTGTTATACAACTGCTACAGAGATATGTGCAGTGTGAGCCTATGTGCAAGTTGATACTTCACAGCAACCAAACAAAGCACAGAGGGCAGTGTGATAAACAAATGTGCCATTGCTAGGTGGGACCCAGGAGCATAGTTAGTTGGCTCTGCTAATGCCTGGCTGAATGAGTTTAGAAATTCCCTCCCGTATCTGTGGCCTTTAAAGTGAGGACAGTGTCAATGTTCTGTGTGGGGGTAAAAAAAAAATTGTAATGCCTAAAGGTAGGTGTTACTTGAGAAGTAATTTTCTTGATTATGCTGTACATGGCAAACAAAACAGGAGTGAATGATCAAGTGTTTTCTAATAGCTTTGACAGGAGGTGGCATCTGTTGAAATCCAGGTGGATTTATTGGTGCAGTAACCCTGTCTCCCTAGAGCTTGCTGCTGTCACATGCTGCCTTATTCTGCGTTCTTTACTGGAGTGCATATGAGCACAGTTTGCAAATGAGATTTAATTTTGTTAACAGATATAAGGAAAAAAATACTTTCATGTTCTATGCCACTGTTGAGGATGGATACATTTATATAGACACTTCAACATATATATTTTTATAGAGTACACATAGTGAACAGAAAAGATGATCAGATTCCTGCATTCAACTACCTTACTTTGATTTTCTTCTCCTGCACTGAGTGTGATATGCTATCCAATTAAAACATTTCATGAGAGAAAAACCTAAACCTTGGTGACCTTTAGTTCCCAATCTCAAAGCTGCCAATACAGATCCAGATGCTTGGGAACTGTATCCATCTGCAGACAAATCTCGGGTGCAAGCAGAGTGGTTATTGATCAGCAGCTGTGCTTAGGAACATTTGCAGTGAGACTTTTTTTTTTTAAGTATCAAAAGAATCAGGCTTTGTAACCACATTGGATTAATAAAGATAGTGAAGCATCTTTTTTGTGTTTGGACATTAGCAGGATGTGAAAAATCACCAGTGTGGGAATACTGCTCTCCTCTGTTGTCTGGCATCTTACATGATGTGTATGGTGGTGTTGACAGCTGGACTTGATGATCCTGGAGGTTTTGCCCAGGTGGAACAATTCTATGATTCTATGTCTGACACTCTGAGAATGCTCACCTGTAACTGAAGTGATAAGTCTCGTGCATTTGCAACAGAAAGAACTATGGTCTGATTGTCTATCAAGTTCTAATTAGACATTATTCTGTTAATAGAATTCTAGGTCATTGTGAATCTAGCAATTCATTTATGTGTGTAAATTGCTACTGTAATACTGTTTGAAATAGAAACAATCACATCCAGATACTCTTAAATATTTTGTCTCAGGTAACTGCCTTGTTTGAATGGACAGTAAGGCCATATGTGTAAAATGGATGATGTTTTTTGGAGGTTTCTATTTGCTTCAGCTGTATTTCTACCACTGCGTACCCAAATATACAATGAGGACATTCGGGGAATTTAAGAGCTTTTGGAAAGCAAATGTTCCATCACAGCTAATGTTTTCCTTCTGCTGGTACCTCAGGATGTCAAAATGAATGGCATAAAAGAAAACAAAACAGCATTCATTTGACCAACAGTGTTGAGTATCAATGTGAAATAAATAAATTAGAATTTGTGCCTGCTTAAGATCTTTTTTTTTTTTTCTTTTCTTGTTTTAAGTTTTTATTTGTAGAGTTTTGGGATCCCTTTCTGCTCTTGACTTTGTGAGCACTAGTTAGTTATCAGCATAGTATGGTTACATAATCAGCAGTGTTTAAGATGAGAATTGAAACCTTGCAATAATTTGTCTAAAGCCTGCTAGAGCATCCAACCAGCTGTCAAAATTTTAAGAGAAGCTATATTAAACAAAACCAAGATGTAGTTGTTTAGCTGATATCTAAACAGTCAACACAGCTACCTGGCTAGATGGCACTTTGACTGACTTAATTTGCTGGCTACAGATATGAATTATTAGCAAAATGCAATTTGGTGACTCATGACAGGCTGTGGATACTTCTCAGTCCACATGTGCAGCTTCTGTAGCAGCCAAATTAGATGCATTTGTAATTCATGCTCTCTACTTGCCCCCACTCTCTCTCACACACACTCTCACTCCTTGTTCTGTACAATCTGCATTTGTAACTTAGATGGACCAGACTTTGCTGATTATGTTTCCAGGATGGCATCACTTACTATCACCTTATGGGTTCCTTTATAGATTTATATGGCTAAGAACTGGCTACTCATGGCAGAAATAGCAGCAGCAATACTCTTACCTAAAATGTGTCAGTGGTTCACTTTACCTTTGGAAAAAGGAATCAGCATTCTGCATTTGATGTGGATGACTAAATGTTACTAATTCCCAGTAAGTCAGTGCAGTGGTCAAGAGCCAGAATTGCCTACTACCATTTTCTGGGTCCTAAAAGTAATTCCTTTTTTTCAGGCAGGAGCAGTCAATAGTATTGGTAAGTAATTATTTCACTTCATCTGCATTTTTTTTTCCTTCATAATATAAACTGTAAAAGTTGAATGTCTGTCAATATCTTTAAATCTGTTGAAACCTTCATGTTCTCAGAAGCTTTGGAATTGTGTGCAACCTTGGTGAGTTATAGTTTGCAGTTATCTTGTCTGAATTCTGCCTGCAGAAAGTGTCTGATGTAAATATTTACAGTAGGCATATGGACAAGTTTCCATCTTTTGTGGAGTTGAACAAAAGGGTGAAGTGGCGCCAGTGCACTTTGTTACCTACACAGCAGTTGTTTATGTTTGAGGAAAGAGTCTCACTCTGTTCCAGGATCTCACCTGAGTTTGAAAAACTGTTCTGTGGTCAGGGAGAGTTGGGTGTCTGAGCAGAGGAAAGCAGCTCTGAAGTTTTTGTATTTTATGTGATGGTTCTGGTATTTGGTTTGGTGGTTTTTGGTTGGTTTTTTTTTTTTGTTTTGTTTTGTTTTGTTTGTTGTTGTTGTTGTGGGTTTGGATTGTTTATTTACTTCTTTACCTTAAAATGTAAAATCCATGCAAACTTGCTATTTAGCTTAGTAACTACCAATGTAAATGTCATTGTGTTTTCTCTTACATGTTTCATATTGTCCCTCTGAAATGCTGCATACTGAGTGCTCTAAATGCATAGTAATTTACTTGGAAGCACTTACTGCATTTTGTTTCAAAGCACTAGCTGCATCTGCAGTGCTTCATAAAAGTTTTTGTCTTTCTCTCAAATAATCTCTAATGTTGTATCAAATATTTTAATATTTGGAAATTAACTCCAAACTGGACAGAAAGTCTTGTATCAAGAGAGCATAAAAATAATTTTTGTGTTGCATACCATTATATTAATGTGATATGGCAAAACCACCACTGGAGCTTGTGAAATGATAATTTTACATCCTCCAAAACTTAGATTTGACAGTATGAGAAGGAAAGAAAGCAGAAAACAAGAGATAAGGTATCAGTGACTCAACAGTCTAGGAAACTAGTTCTCATTGCTAGTATCTGTTTCTGAAACCAGGTCAGATGGCTTTAACCTCTCCGGATAGTGGGGAATTAGAAGTGGTTCCAAGCAACAAATGTGGATTTGTGTGTTAGCTGCGGGATTACAACCCTAGAGCTCAGAGATGGTATATACTGTATTTTCACTTCATTCTACCATTAATGTATAGTGAGGTGTTTCACATCTGAATGAGCAACTGAACCTTGCCTTTCTTTTTTCTTTTTTTTTCCCCCTGCCTAAAAAAACATGTTTTCACTATTTAAACCTAAATTTGATTTCACCTTGGTTTTAGTTGAGATTACAGTACAGACTGTTTTGTTCAGAGATTTTTAAAACAGCCTTAATCCTATGATGTGATGCAGAGGGAATGGTGACAGCTCATTCAGAGCAATGTAGATATCATTGTCTTGCAGTGATTTTCTGCTGCTCTAGGCTCTTGGCTTCCCTCTGCTGAAGGCTGTATTCTTGCAGCAGAGCTGGTGTAAGGGAGCATAAGCACTCTGTTTTACAGTCTAGCACCTTGGAACAATTCACTTTTAGACCAAACAAATCCATGCCCATGTGCTTCATGCAGGGATATATACAGTTCTGTGAACTGTGGGGTAAAGACTTGGAACAATGAGATCCACCTTAAAGCAGCTCTGGCCCATAGGCTGTTTGGTTGTAGAGAAAGAGGATCGCTGCCGCTGTAAAGCACTTGAGAGGTACTGATGATACAGCTCTTCTACCCTGGGTACTTGCAAAGTCAGTTAGCACTCTGGGAACCCAAAGAAAGCATAGTTTCGCATTGCAGCCAGATTCTAGTTCTTTCTGTGTGATATTCAAAGGGCACTTCCAGAAATGAGCACTGAAGTGTGTGATTGACAAAATTCTGGCTCCCCAGGAGCTTGTTGAATTGACAGTAATCTCAGCCCCTGTCCGGTGTGCGTTATCCTTTTGGCTTCTCTTACCTGGCAGCATTTGGGGATTCACAAGAGTTCTCTCATTTATGAAAGCAGAATTCCTGCTGGTTTCAGTACTTTATTCATTCATAAAAACTGGACCTGGCAGGGAGATTCAAAATATGGTAGGAAATGCATGCATCTATCTGTGATTAAAACAGACTCTGTATTCTGGAAGTCCTCCAGCCAGCAGGATAGGATCTGGTGAGCTTTGTAATTTCCTTCCTACGGCTGTGCTCTCCTTCTCCCACAAGCAGTCTCCTAGCACAGTGCAATGGGCTGAGCCATGCTACCCTAGTACAACTCCAAACATAGCAGCTGAGGTAGGACTGTGCAGCAGTTTTTTTTCAAGCCTGGCACATCTAACAATGCTTTCAAAAGAGGGAGTTTCATAATTCAAGTCAGTTTTTTAAGGCAAAGACTGCTTACCCATGGGCTGTGTGTGGTCTACCAGGGTAATTAATCTGGCCAGTTTCCCAGGAGAATTTGGAAGAGGTCTGTAGGCAAAAGAAGTGCTTCTTAAGCTGGGATAAGCTGCTGTAGCTATCGCCTTTCTGCTATCCTTCCTCCTTATCGTGTTACTGTGTGTGATTCTGTGATTTGTTTGTGATGGTGGGGGGAAGACTGAAGCATGTGGCCCTGCATTTAATTAGTGTCATATAATGACTGGGCAGAACTGGACCAAATTACTCAGAAGACTTCTTTTGTTCTTCTGACCAGTTGCAAGCAGTGGGGCTTAAATAGGATGTACATCAAATTTCACCCTTCCAAATTTTCAGGAAAACACTGGAATTATAACTGGGGTATATGTATTTTGTCTGCCAATGAGGAGCAGGAAGTTTATTCAGATCAATGTTATTTACCTGCACAGGAGGTGTGTTTTCTCTAACAGCAACATATCTGCTTCTTGGGCATACAGAAGCACCTTTCAGGTATGGGCAGAAGCCTGAGCCAGCAATGTCTTCCCATGATATTTATGCTTGTATTTCCCCAGATGCAGCAGTTTTCAAACCAAAGAATAGTTTATCTCCTTAATTTTCTAGACTGTCTAGACAAAGACCGTTACCTTCCTGCTTAGGAAAGGTGTTAAGCTAAAAGGCAGAAGGGTGAGCTGGCTAGGAGCAGTATAGATGATCTATTCCTGTTTGCAGCAGTGGAGTCCAAGGAAAGGCCTTTCTCTCTTTTTCTCTCCTGTTCTTAGTATCATAAAGTATTTGGTGCAGTTTCTTCCTGTGTGGAGATGAGAGTGGAAGTTCTTTGATGCTGCCGAGACTTCGTGCTCCCCTGTGTATGAAATTTTCAATCTTTTGCAAATTCTGGAAAATAATAAACCCTTGAGCTGAACAAAACCAGCTCCAATCTACTGTATCTAGAGAGACAGAGTCATGCAGCTAAGGAAGAGGTCACACTTAATCAGAGATGTAGTCTTAAATGACTTGTTAATGTCA
The DNA here is from genome assembly GCA_013396675.1 of Eubucco bourcierii. Taxonomy (NCBI): domain Eukaryota; kingdom Metazoa; phylum Chordata; class Aves; order Piciformes; family Ramphastidae; genus Eubucco; species Eubucco bourcierii. The sequence goes on from VWZE01002424.1 coordinate 625,276, forward strand.
TGGAGTTCTGCACATTCCCTTTCTCTTTCTGAGTTGCCTGATGTGGAGTTTAGAAGCAGCTTGTGTACCTTGCAGACTGGGTCACCAATTTGTAGTGTCAACTGGCCTTACCTGGCTGATTGACCCCACACCTGGATGAAATGATTGTTTCACTCCAAACCGCCAGCAACCAGAGTCTTAAGGCACAGTTTGCAGCTGGTATCTGTCCTGTCCTGTTCTCTTTAGAGATATATGGCTGTGATGGGCAGGTTCTGAGTGATGTATCAAGGGGATGCAGACCCCTTGATTGTGGATCCATATCATGTCCTAAACAAAGTTTCTCTCCCAAAATGTAGAGAAACCTCCCTCACTTCCTCTTAATGACCTCTCACCAGATTGCCTACTGCTAGTTATGGGCTGTTCAGCTCATGCAAATCCAGTTAATTATTGATTCAGAATTAAAGTGGTTATAATTTGATTGAGTTCCCTTTGCAAGTAGGTTAATACTTTACTTTTGTTTGAGAGTGTTTGCAGAGTGGCTTTGTTTAATGATTCAATTTTTGAAAGCTACATCAGGTTAATATTCTTCAGCGTGTGTTGTTCTTCCTTTTCTCTCCTGCATGCATGCCTAGGATTTTAATTCTTGCAATGTAGGAAAAGCCTGAAATCATGAACCTTACCCTGGGACAGCAAAAGCAAGAAAAGACTTAAGAGAGTAGTGAGAAAATGGTTTTGCTCACCCCATATTCACCTCCTGATATTGGATAAATTGCATGTCTGTGGACCCATCTGGCACTGCAAGGGAGTAATATCCTTTATGACAAAGACATTTTACTTAAGGTTTTCTTCCAGCTCTAGTCCAGAAGGGGGAAATTGATTTAGCTTGTGATGTTAGAAACCAAATTCAAGGAGTGTTGAGACAGAGGGCAAGCTGCATTGTGACACCTTCTGTGCATTCAGACTAAAACCAGGATCCTTTCTCTAGTGATCTCCTCTTCACATCTCTTGTTCCCTTCTTAATCAGACACACATGAAGTCACATGTACTATGCTGACAGTGCTGCAACTGTTCTCCTGTTATCAAAGGACTCCTCACATGAGCTCCTCTGCTCTTTCTGTAAATGCCAGCCCATAGGGGACAAAGCTCTGGACTTATTTCATCCTGGGATGAAACCTTTAGAAGAAAAAGGCTTTCGCTGTGTTTAAGAACTGTATCCTGAGGGGAAATATTTGGTTTTTGCTTATGTTGATGCTAATCTGACAGCAGTTTCTATAAAACTGGTGTTTCTGAGCAAGAGTGCTCAGAGGATGTAGTCCATTCCAGAGCAGAAGATTAGGACTTAAAAATACTACGTTTTGAGGTTGCAGTTTCCTTTGAGAGACACCTTCATGTTATTTATGAATACTGTGTAGCTTCCTGGCCAACAACTGCTCTGATTTGGTTATTGGAAGCTCCTTGTGGAGCAGAAGGGTGCCACAGCCAACAATCATGTCTGGACTGAGCTTCTAGATAAAGGCTTTTATTTTAATTTCTTTTTGCTCATTTGAGTTTATGTAGCTCACGTGGCGTCTTCTCTCCAGTAACCAATAACCACAGTGTTCATGACAGTAGTGTATCAGTGCTTGTTTCTGGGGAGTATTGGACCTGCCAAAGCTAGTCCAAGAGTGACAGAAGTATGTTTTCTTGGGCTAAGTGTTTCATAGGAACCAAAACATCTTGCCAAGCTAAGTTGATAAGGGACATTGTTTTGGAAGAAAACTGGAAAAAATTGTGGTGATGTCATTCCCATCTCACCTTTTGGGAATTGAAAGGTTTTTGTCTTTCTTGCATTCCCCCTTCCCCCCTTTTTTATTTCCTTCTAATTTGGAAGCAGATTTTCATTTTAGAGAACTCTTTTTTTTTTTTTTTTAAAATGTTTGTTTGTGCATGTATAACACATAACTGAAGTGAAAAACAGACATTATGACTGAGTTGTAATAATTTTACAGGAAACTTTTCCATTCAGATTTGGCAGAAAGCTGAAGGTTTGAAAGGTCAGACCCTTTCAGAAACCAAACTTCTGTTCTTCACATGGATTTCACGCTTGTCCCTGTGGTTACCTAGATTATTGCAGTGGACTGCCATGAGGAATATATGTACAGATTGGTAAAGACTTCAGTGTGAAGTGTTTGGCCCTCTCCATGTGAACACCTGTATTTCCACTTGTGTGATGCTGAAGTTTGGCAGTCACTGTTAGATGGTAATATGATCCTCTGTGGCTGGCTGGTGATTCTGTCAAAATTAAGGGTTGTCATGCTTGAGTATGAATGCAGTATTTAGTGATTATTTTAAGCAGTCGTATGATATGAAGTTTGAAAAATCCCTAATCTCTGCAACGCAGGCTCCTTCACACCGAAGCGCAGCGCCGTAAGTGTGCCGCAGGAGAACTCGTCTAAAAGAGGAACTGAAGTTGGCTTTCTGTACTACTGAAGTCTGTGGATTTTTGTCTCTTAAAGCTTGGACTTAGCTTGTGAAAGTTGTCTCACACAGTATGCAGATGGGACTTACTCACAACTTCTGGGAGCTGCATTGATGGATAACTGTTAATACTCATATTTATCACTTTTTATTTGAAGAAGAAATCTCACTCTTTTAAAAAAAAATATTTTTCTTCACTTATTGCAGGTTCTCCCAAAACTTCAGGGTAACAAATTACACACAAAAGCAGATGTGATTATTCATACCTGCTGTCACAGATGCTCCCCTGAAAAATCATAATGGGAAGGATGAAGATTAGTGCATTCATTAGGAGAGGCAGCTTGCTAGCAGCAAAACATGTGGAACCTCCTCCTTCTCAAGGCTGATAGTTCACATGCGATTGCACATTTATACTCTCTGAGGGATTAAAAAAAAAAAGACTCTCAAAAGGCCAAGATACCCATTATGAAGCTATCAGGCTGGAAAGCTGCCATTTATAAGATTTATATGAGCCTGGTCAATTTTTCAAAACATACATTCTAAAAAGAACAATGCCTGGTGTTTCATGTTGTCAGAGTGCTTTCAGCCATTCGTGAAATTATCCTCTGAGATACAGACGATGTGCTTAAGCAGAATTTAATAAAGCATTAATTCAGGGGTAATTTAGTCATTGTAGAAACCAGTAAGACTCTGGTTCTTGAGCATCTTAAAATTTCTTTCCTTCTCTTTGTTCCACCTGTCAGCCTTTTTTTTGAGACTTGTGGACACGGTGGGAGGTGCCCAAGTAATCCACTGCTGCTAAGCCACTAGGAGAAGGCGGCGAGGCAGAACTTGCTGTGCTTTATAGGACTGGATGTGAGAGGTGCCCTGCAGAAGAGGGTTAGTAACCCTCCACATCCAGTTTGGCTTAATTTCCCTGTGGCCTCCTGGGCTTGCCTGAGGCAGAAGTATTCTACTGTTGTTCTTGCTTTAGACTTCTCACTTTCTTAATTTTCCATTTATTCTTTCACTTAGAAATAAGGAACAGGGACAGGTGGCAGGGCAGGCAACCACTCTGTCACATGAGGTCAGAAAGGACCTGGAGTGCCACCAAGCCTGGAGGTGAATGGGTGGAAAAATCAGTAAAGGGGCTTAAGGTGTTGCTATCCACTCTTATTTCTGCTGCATTTCGTCATTTCGTCTTCTCAGCAACTACTTCTCCTGGCTTGGCTTTGGTGCCACCCTGGTGCCACCCAGGTACCGCTTAGGACTGCTGCATCAGTTTGAGTATAATCAACTCCATAGCTGTGCGAGTGCAGCCCTGTCCAGCAGGGAGCAGAGCTGTAGGGATGGGCTGGCCTTTCACTGTACCTTCTGCTGCAGTGTGTGGGGGAATGAAAATAACCCAACAACATCAAGTGACGTCAGGCACAAACCACACTTTGTGTTAACAATTGCTCTTTTTTTTTTTGGCATTAGTGGATTAGGAGAAAAAAACCTATCAGGGTATTGGAATATGAAGTTAAAGACCTGAATAGTGGAAAATGATACTTATAGAATCATAGAATGGTAAGGTTGGAAGGGACCTCAAGGATCATCTAGTTCCAACCCCCTGCCATAGGCAGGGACATCTCCTACTAGTACAGGTCACTCAAGGCCTCGTCCAACCTGGCCTTGAACACCTCCAGGGAGGGAGCAGCCACAACCTCCCTGGGCAACCTGTGCCAGTGTCTCACCACCCTCACTGCAAACAACTTCCTCCTAACATCCAGTCTAAATCTCCCCTCTGCTGATTTAAACCCATTGGCCCTTGTCCTGTCATTGCAAGACCTTGTAAATAGTCCCTCCCCAGCCTTCCTGTAGGCCCCCTTCAGATACTGGAAGGCTACTATCAGGTCTCGAAGCCTTCTCTTCTCAGTACTTCATGTGACAATGAGAAAAGGCTTTTGAAGGCATAACACAATTTTTAGGCTGGTTGGCTCAATTCTTTGTATTCTTTTAATTTTGTAAAGTGATACAGGGGTTGAAAATTGGCATGCTCCCTTCTCACAGCTATTTAACATAAAGACTTTACAGATGAATTGGGAGTTTTGCTTTGCCTAAGAAAGTTGGCACCGTGAGAAGTTTTTATGAAATTTCCCCTACATGTTTAGAATAGCAACAAGCATGCAGTATCTAATCCTGTTAAGGATCTGGATGTGGCTACCTCAAAATACAACCCCTTGGGAAAATCTCATGCTGCTAAATGTGTTTTCATTCTGTATCTGACCCTTCTCTCCAGCCCTTTCTTCTGACTTCTAAGATTTTCATTTGAATGGAAAGCAGTTTTTGAGGCATTAAATATTTTTCTTTTACTAAGGTAAAATAATAAAGTCTTATGGTTTCGGTACAATTGCAAATCAAATCGCTAGAAGAAAATAACAAAAAATTCTTGAGACTTCTTGTCAAGGGAGTTCCTTCACTGAACTCTTCTTGCCAAATGTTTAGACTTTTGATAAGATTGTTTCCCACAGAAAATGTAGTTCTGGTTCACTTTGACTTTCTAAGACTAGTGCTAGCCAACAGCGATCCATTTGACTTTGCCTAAGATCTGGGTTAGAGTTTAAAGCAAAAGCTTTGGTGCGTTTGTGTGTTTCTGAGAATGATGCTTTATATAACTTCAGGGACTTTATCAGCAAGAAAGAACAGAGAAACTGAAACAACTTTGGGCTGCTGAGTGGAGCGATTTATAAAGCAATGACAACAGCAATATTACATATTGATAGCATTGGCAAGTGTGATTTTTATTTCTGTTTTAAACTGTATTTTATTGTTGTAGTAGCCAAAATTCATGCTTTTATGCATTGCGATAGTTGAAACCATTTATTAATTTGGCATTCTGAGTGATAAGGAGAAAAAAAAAAAGTTGTTCTGTAATAGCAAAAATGAGCAGTCTTGGATCTTAGCTGGTGGTAGTATTATTTTATCCCTGACACAGGTTACAAGTTCTGGTCCGTTCATTCTGTAAGCCTATTTTTTATTGCTAGCATATCTTTATGCCTTCTTTTAATTTGAAGACTTGAAACAATATTTTTACTGTCTACAAATGAGTGTTTCTTTCAAATATGGCCTGATGTAAAATGCTGAGAGGGTTAGCTTTGGCTTTTTTCTTTACCTACTGTATACTTTTTCTGACATGTTAGATTAACTTTCAGCCGCAGGCCAATCTGTCAAAGAAACAGGGAATGTCTCCTGCTATGACAGATTTGCCAGAGGCTGAGGTTTGAAACAGGCTGGGTATTGCTTCTTACACAAAAGTAATTTCTCCCTACTGAAGAGAGCGATCACTGAATCAGCTGAACAGAAGCCTCTGACTTGCATTACTAGGTTCTGATCAGAAAATCTGCAACAGGCTTTTTTTTTTTNCTCTGACAGTATAACTGTGGGAGAACTTTCAGCAATATAAGGTCAAAATAATTTCCTCAAGGATATCAGGAATCCAATATATGTTTAAAAACTTTCCCTGGTTGACTTCAGTATTGTTATCATGTTGGATGAATATACTGCTGCAAAGATAGACCCCTAGGTCAGACTTTAACATACAGGCAGGACCTGTGCTATCATCCTAGCATCTGCTCCAGAAATAACCACCCCCCTCCTTAAACCTGACTCAATTTACTGTATGAGCTTAATGAAATCGTGCCCTCTGTGCCCCAGTTTTTCCTTGGCTGAGGAACTAGAAGATGCTGTGCATCTTGAGCTTCCCTTTGCAGCAAGGGGTTATCAATAGCCAGCTCTCAAAGCAGGTCCAAATACATAACTGAGACCTTTGCAGAAATATCTGAGCAAACATACCTATTACAGATGTCCCCTAAGAAGCAATCTAGACAATTGTTGAACAGCTATGCTGCTGCTGGGCAGCTGACAGAGTGAAACGAAGTCATGGTTCATTCAGCTGACCTCCCTGAATGATACAGAGAGCATTATAAGAGAAATGGGAAGATTAGACTGGGAACCCTTGCTGCCCCTTTTGCCTTCCATAACATGGATGTTTGACACTGCAGAAGAGAAGACTGAGGGTGGATCTTATCAATGCTTGTCAGTATCACAAGGGTAGGATTCAAGTGGGTGGGGCCAGTCTCTTTTCAGTAGCGCCCAGTGATAGGACAATTGGCATAAACTAGAACACCAGAAATACCACCTGAATAAAAGGAAGAAAACCCAAACTTTTCTTTGAATATGACAGCCCTGGAACAAGCTGCCTGAAGAGGTGGTTGAGTTTCCTTCCATGGAGGCTTTATAATCCCACCTGGAGACATTTCTGTGCAACCTGTTTTAGGTGAACCTGCTTTAGTCAGGGGGCCTGGATTAGATGATCCCCAGAGGTCCCATTCAACCCCTGCCATTCTGTGAGGCCAAAAGCAATGCTCTCTCTAAACTGGGAATACAGCATCTTTTTATCTATCAGGTTTTATTACCTCTTCAATGCAAACCAGGCTCTAGGATAGTATGAGACAAATGTTTTATTTAGCTTGAGGAAGAAATTAATAGGTATCCTCCTCAGGAGTGCCATAAAAAAGTACTGCCTTAAACATACATAACAGACCCCTTCTGGTATTGGAATAAGCTATGCCCATTTCCACAGACTAATTGAAGCCTGTACAGCTGTATTAGGTTTTGCCAGCCAAGAATCTGACCCAATTAAATACGAATGAGATTTTAAGACTTTCTCCAGAAATGCATATCCCTTTCTATTACCTACTGATCTGAAAGCCCATAAGCTGCCATTCGTAATTTAAATTCCCCTTCATAAAGTAAAATCCCTACCTATTTGGATTTTACTTAAAAAAATATAAATTAAAAACTTGTTCCTAACAGCAAATAGATTATAACATTAATTTTTATTATCATAGTTCCCAGAAGTTCTCATCTGCCCCTGCAGCTGCAGAAAGACACAACATAGTTCAGAGGACTGAAGTACAGCTCAATGCTATTTATTTACTAAACTTCTTGCTACCAGGTGGAGTCCTTGGGTATGTTTTAATAAGAAAAAACATCGTTCATTTGTTGACATGCAGTGGGAGTAAGAAAGCCTGGAAGCTTGCAGGTTTAAAAGTTCAAGGAATGCCAAAACCAGAGTTCATGTCAACTTGAAGCTGCAGAAAATGACGTGTCAGGGCTAGAGATCTCCTGCTGGCTCTCCTCATGGGTCCCTGCATTGTGACTGGATGTCATAGAAGAGATGCAGGAAAATAGGATGTCTCTTGGCTTTTCTTTCTGAGGTGACCAAAATGTAAGCAACAGAATTAAGCAAGAGAATGTTTCCACTCAATACAGTGAACCACAGCATGAAAAGTTTAAAAAAAAAAAAAAGAAGAACAAAACAAAAAACCCAAGGTGGTATTGGGGAGAGGAGGCAAAATGTTTTAAACCTACAGGAAAAATCTGATGGGAGGTCATATCAAAGGACATTCTTTTACAGAATCATGTAGGGCCCTTTCATTTTGGAAATGTGCTTTAATGACATCTTTAATGACAACTCTATAGGAATATGTTTGCAAAAGAGATGTGTGGCAGCTTGTTTTAAGGATGTGTCACTAGATGCTGAGGGAAGGGGACTTCACTGTGGAGCAGCTTTGAAGGCAGATGACTTTGAGCACAGAGAGCCCGTTGCATGTTGAGAGTTCAATGGGGCAAAAAAAGCCCCAAACAAATGTGTGGGACAGCAAGGAATGGAGTGAAGTTTGCCTTCAGTTACTTTTGCTCCCTTTATTTAAACCAGAATATGTATGAGAAAGCTCCTCATCTGCCTAGAAGGAGCTAAGAAACTGCAAACCAGATGGGGTCTTGGTCTGGGCTCCTGAATAGAAAGGTATGTGCTGTAGGATTCCTCAAGGGATGTGTCACATGCTTGAAGCGGAGAAAAGCAGAAAGGTTAATGTGGCCCTTCCATAAAGAAGAATGTGTGCAGAATAGCATCTTACTGCAGAACAGATTAGTTACAAGTGGTGGGACAGGGAAGAGGCTTTAACACAAGTTGAGGGAAGTGCCTCTAAATAACCAGGTTCTCAACACAAAATACTTTTTTGCTGCTTGCTGGGCTAATCTGTATCAACCTGGTTTCCAGGTTCCAGGTGTAGAAGAGATGTCTAAAAGGGCTACAGCAGCCATTAAGTTTACCAGAACAGAGGAAAACTCTCTCTTTATCTGGTCTACAGGAGAGCTGGCAAAAGATCTCCCATTTGATCTGAGGAGATATGGTTGTACCTTAATGCAGCTGAAGTTTTCAGTCCACTGCCAGTATATATGTGCCTGCAGTCACAGCTGGGCAGTACAGGCCATCTTGCTGACAAACACACTGACCCAGAAACTGTACCATATGTCAGAGCTTCTTAGCATTAAAAAAATCCAACGGAGAGGAGACATAAGAAAAAAATTACCTGAATTCAATGTACAGATTAAATCCTCGATGCAAAATACATAGTGTGACAATGCCTCCAGCCTTGGAAAGATGCAAACTTGATAGGTCTTGTGACCCTCCTTGTTTATATATCCCCTGTTCTTTGCAGATCTAGTAACTGCATGCAGAAAAGCGCTCATAGTTACCTTTGTGGCTATGCTGCTATTAGAACAGGAGAGACACAGCTAGACATTGATACTGTGACTCTACTCTCTTTACCCCTTTGCAGACTGTCTGCACATGGCCTTATAATCTTTTTATAGATTTAGTTACCATCAGAATTACTCAGCAGATAAGCTATACTGACATGGTTTAGTCTAAACTCTTTGTGGTGACTCCTACTTTACCAACAGTTAATTACTTGTGGCAGATTCTGCTTGGTGCTGGTTGAACAGGGCACCTGATGTCTGCCTGTGGACTGAAAGGCACCTTACTCATCTGCAGATATTCAGTGCTAAAGTTCCAGCACACAGCAGTGGTGCCACTGTGGTTTATATTCTCTTGAATGTCTCTGCCACCATAGCCTTAGTTCTTCAAACAGGCTGAAAGGACAGGATTGCAAAACCCAACAGACAGATGTAGGTGGAGGTTTTTGTGTTTGTTCTGCCTGCTGCTTTCAACAGTAAGCTGTGGAGAGTTAGGAGACTAAATTACCCTTTCAAAAAATAATTCAACAAAGCAAGTGATGTGCTGTGATATCCTTGACTGGGCTTTTTAATAGGGTTTGTTTGCTTACTTGCTAATTTGCAAGCTCTGGTAATTTGACCTCCCAATCGTTAGAGTGAATTAGTGCAGTTCTATTATATCAGGGGGACAAGCAAGTCAATAAGAAAAAGAGAAGCACCTCACATTAGTGAAGCTGCAGGATAATGGCTTGAATGTCTTTGCACTGTTTAGTATGATGTTTTTCTTTAAAATTATTTCATATTAGCTTGGCAATTAATTAATTAATTTGTATGATTAACTGTCCAGAGAAGAAAAGCATCTTCTTGAAGGTGATCTCTTGTTATTGTTTGCATGCCTCCATTGTGGGCCTTTTATAATTGTTATGATGGTTAAAGAAATGTGTGATCTATGTAGCATCTGCACAAGGTTTGCTGACATTTAAAATCTGTCACAGCATTTTCATTGGTGATGTTCTTTCATTTTAATCAAATTATTCTGAGGCATTTATGCATGTGGGCTGCTTTTTGGCTTTCTTTTTTATGGCTTTGGGTTTTTCTGAGGGAAAAGAGATGGGGAGTGCTATCTCTTGACAAAGTCCTTAAAACATCCAGTCTGAAACTCAGTAATGTTATTGTCTTATGAAACTTCTTTGGCTTCTGAAAAACACTAGTGGTCAACACTTCATGTGTCCCAACACTGAGCCATTCCTTCCTGACACTTTGTATAAGCATAAGCATAGTGGTGAGAGCTCTCAAAAGCTCTCAAAAATTTCCAACATTTTCTAGTTTTCCTTGCACTCTCTGGAGAGATCACTTATTGTTGTAATCTTTAAAGGAAAATGTTGTTTCAAAGTAAGACATTAAGTAGGTAGCCTTCCACTATCTGAAGGGTGCCTACAGGAAGGCTGGGGAGGGAATATTTACAAGGTCTTGTAATGACAAGACAAGAGGCAATGGGTTTAAACTGGCAGAGGGAAGATTTAGACTGGATGTTAGGAGGAAGATCTTTACAGTGAGTGTGGTGAGGCACTGGAACAGGTTGCCCAGGGAGGTTGTGGCTGCTCCCTCCTTGGAGGTGTTCAAGGCCAGGTTGGACGAGGCCTTGAGTGACCTGTACTAGTAGGAGATGTCCCTGCCTATGGCAGGGGGTTGGAACTAGATGATCCTTGAGGTCCCTTCCAACCTTACCATTCTAAGTAATCATTCTTTATCATGTTTAATTGGTTTATACAGTGAAGATCTCCAAAGTTTTGATCCATGAATGCATGCTGAGCAAGCTAGACATGACCACATCTCTATGAAGTCAGTCCTTTCTTGCGGGAACTGAAGAAAAAGCTTGTTGTGTTTTCTCTCAAGCGCAAGAGTAATTTATGGGGTGATTCTCTGGACTCTGTTTATCCTGTAAGAAAAGACAAAGAGTGGAATAATGCATCTGAGGAACAGAATCAGGAAAATCAGTTGTTGTTCTTGTCTTGAAATTATCACTGTTAATAAAATTGTGTTTGTTAATGTTTTTTTACTTTAAAAAAATTTTTTTATTGTTCAGAACCTTCCAATTGCAGTTTGTGCTTCTGAGGCTAGTGAGAGACAAGGTTACCCAGTGTTTGCAGATGATTCCCTTTTCCATCTGTCACTTGATCTTCCGGTCCTATAGATGCCAAGATGAATATTTCTTCCTCATTTTCTAGCTCCTTTTATTCCATAATACACTGATGCATAGTTTCATTTTCAAAATTCCTAATATGATGTAAAGCAGCTTGAACACAGAATATATTTTATTGAGGAGCAACTTTTATTTTCCTTTACTCTTCAGTTGACTAATGAAGAAGACAGTAAGGTGAATTTCTTCAGGAACACATGGAGACACAGAAAGGTTCCTTCCCTTCTCCTCTAAGGCTGGTTATTGGCTGGTTTACGCAGGTTTTACTGACCTGAGTTTTGGTTTTACAGTTTAAGGTTCCTCTTTATTCATGGTTCATGGACAGAAGTAGGATTCTGCTGACGCAGGTAATTTTGTGCCAGTTGGAAACTGCGAACACCTGAGAAAGGAAGAGGATGAGTTGTAATCTACTGTCAAAAGTGCACTGGAAAATGTTTTGGCTTTAGCAAGAGTTAACTGATATACTTAGTGGGGAGATTTTTCTGTTTCTGAATGAAGTAGACAGTTTCATTGCTGCCATATGTCTTACTTGCTTCTTATCTCAGCTTCATTATACAACCTCCATTATCACAATATCTAAATGATGCACATTTACTAATATACTGTTTATACCACTTGTCTGCAAGGCCACTATAATGATGGAAAACAGGATTGCTTGTCTGGTTAAGGACCAAGTTTGGATCACCTGATAGATGTGTCTGGTTTAGGTAGACCAATTAATACTGAATTTAAATGCAGCAAAGCAGCCTGTGGTTGAAATTGCCAGACAAAGTCTGCCTGCAGGCAAGTAGCAAAGTAGTCTAGTGGTCCCGGGTGGGAGGCTGCTTTGACTTTCCGAAGATTTCTGTAGTGCCACGTGAGTGAGAGACCAGGAGCAGTGCCTTGACTTCAGTCTCAGCCACCTGATCTCTTGATGGAGCAGAGGCTTGAATCTGAGTACATGTGTATGAATGTCAGAACATCCCTCTTGTCTTGGTAAACTTGTCATGTCTAACTTCTTTTTTTATATCAAAGACGAGGATGGGGTAGTCTGGCTACAAGGTCCAAGGTGTTTTTTTACTGCAGCGACATGCACGTTTTATGTTCTGGTTTTCCATATTGTAACTGAAACTTTGTTCTGAGTCTTTCCTCTGGGTCTCTCCAAAACTGCAGGTTAATCTAGTAGGATGACAAAGAATTGTCAATTTTATTGATTAAAAAAACAAAACAAAACAAAAAACAAACAAACAAACAAACAAAAAAGGAGGAAAGCAAATCTGTGGCACATGGTAGTCAGAGGAGATGTTTTGCAAAAGCCTGTGTCTGTGACTTGACTTTCACTAAGCTTGAGGGCAAACCGGAACTAGGCTATGGTGGATATCACAGAGCTTTTGATTCCTCACTGCAAAGGCAATCAGTGCAGCTCAGGGCACTGGGGAACAGAAATGCTCAGTGAATGCAGATTTCTAAGTGAAATTGTTTTATACGTGCCTTCAGGAAGAAGATGGGTGAAAATTCACCTGCACAATGGCTGGATGAATTGCTGGATTGTTCGTTGTGTGTGCAGCATGTCTCTGGGGAATCATCTTTCCATTCAATGAGAAGCATTGTCAGATTCAATCAGCCCTTAACCTAAGGTGGACAAGTATATAGGTGTGTGTATATGTAGATATAAAATGTGTGTATGCATACAATTGTTGTTCACACATGTTTGTAGACATTATAGCACTTCCTGCTGCACCACATGGTGCACCATGGTGGTGTTTACCCAAGTGCTTATATTAACAGGGTTATTTCTCTCCTTGTGTGACTTCTTTGTAGACCTGTCCAGTCTTCATAGTTGTTCCTTTAACCCATCAACCTACACCCATCTTGACACTTTCTTTTACAAAAATATACTGGAAACCATTTTATTAAACTCTAATCCTGTCCAGATTGCAAATGCCCGTGTCCTGTCTGAGGTTGTTCTAATGTCCTGTCTGAGGTTGGTCTGAACAGGCTTTGGACATCTGCTGCTGTTCCGTGGGGTCAGAGAATGGTGCTGCTTTGATTGCATAAAAGCCAGGGTTGGAATAACTTTCTCTATTCAGCCCAAATACGTTAACATGTGAAATGATGTTATTCTGTATGACTCACCTCAAAAGATGAGAGGAAAAACCATCACTGGTGAAATAGTGTGAAACTCCTGTGCAATATCTGTGCCAGCTTTTACTTTCCTCTTAGTTTAACTCTGACTTGCTAACCACTGCAGGGATGTATTTAGTCTTTTGCCTGAGGCAAAGTTTGATGGTGTGGGGAGGATTAGGGGAGTAGTTCCCTATTTTGTCTCTTGAGGATATGGTGTCTGTCTGTTATGGAGGGGTAATAATTGATGCAAGGTATGATTTCCAAAGGTTAATATTATTCATTAATATCCAGTATTCAGAACTCTTGGCACCCTGACCACTAACTTTAATAATAACTTGTTCTTCACACAGTCATGGAAACTTTATACAGGTAATAACGCAGAATCTAGAGATAACTAGCAAAAATATATAACATTAATTGAACTGGAAGAGAAGGGTCCTGTGGTCAATATACTACATGCCCACCAGGTGGACTCAAGGAGCTCCTTTCTGCTTATGACAGAAGGCAATGGTGAATTACAAGAGGCTGTAAGTATTTACTCATAAAATTATCTCTAGACTTGCAGGGCTAGCTCCAGCTTCAGGCAGTACCCAAATGCTTTCAGGGAATTCTGTTGCTGTCTTGTCAGCTGCAGAAGCTTCTGATTCTTCCCAGGCTTCTGGGGAAAGGAGGCAGGCAATCTCTGTCCTGGTCCTGATCTCCTCTGGATGATCTGTGTATGTCCAGGACTTCTTGCCTACACCTGAAAGTCTCCTGCCAAGATGGGATGTCTTGGAATGTGCAGTCTCAGCACAGTGTCAGGCTGACTATGCAAGCTGGTTGTATGGAGGCATTCAGGGCTTGTTCCTGGTAAACTCTTGGCAGGCAGTTTCCAGGCAGTTCAGGATACAATAAGGCAGTAATAAGCAGACAAGCACGGATATAACGGCAGAGCACGTTGTGTCACCTGCTCATCTCCTTTTGTCAATACGGCCCGAGACTAATGGGCCTTTGGACACAGAATAGCCAATCAGAACGGCAGTTAGCCAAGCTTGAACATATTCGGTGAAGCCGTCGGCTTGCTTTACCCTTTTCAGGGCAGAACACAGGCCTTGCAACAAGGCAGGCACAAGTTGAGTGTCTGTACCTTGTTTAACACAGGATGCAAACAAGTCTGGGCAGGGCAGAGTCCTTAGACTCAGTGGCTCCAGGTTCTTTATCCTCTTTCCTGCAGTTGCTTCTCCCCAAAATAGAGGGAGGGAGAACAGAAAGACATCTCTGGGCAAGCCAGGACATGGATAAGCCTATTTTGACCTACCATGACACAGTCCCACAGAGTTCTTCAGGAAACATTTGTGCAAGCAAAGCTGCTTTGTATTTTTGTGAGTTTATTTTTAATTCAAAGGTGATCTGCAGTAATGGCCTTGGCAGGGAAGTTTATCTTCTTTTTTTTTTTTTTAATTTTTTTTTTCCCCCCTTCCACATATGTATCTGATTTTTGGGGGGTTTTTTGTTTTTTTGGTTTTTTTTTGGTTTTTTTGTGTTTGTTTGTTTGTTTTTTTTAACTTCTGCATTATCCCTGGTAGTTTTGCTGAGTGGTATTTTAACTATTCAAAAGTTGCTTTTACCGTTCAGGGGCTGTGATACTCACTCATGTGGTATGTAATGCCAGTCCTGTCACTAGTAGTCACTAAATTTAATGCACTTCTGAAATTTGTCTGCCAGTGGCCTTGCTTCCAAGGGTGTTACAAGTTTTAGTTAATATTTGCAGAGTAATTCTAGGCTCTGAATTTCAGAGTGGCAGTGTAAATGCCTTCTGAACGGGATGTCTGTGAACTTGAACTCCCTAGATGATGTTAGAGAGATTTGAGAAGATTTCTTTTCCTCAGAAGGAACCAAACAAAAACTATTTTCCCCAACCAAGGACAGTTTAGAATTCATATTAGCATGCTTTAGACAATGGATAGCTTGATGTCTGAAGTCATAATTTTTTTTAAGTAGACATACTCTGTCACATTTCTTTTTGATCTGCACTTAAATTTTCATTTACTTTTAAAAGTTGCTGGCTGAGGGCCACCAGTTTTCTATCATGAGAAATAGTTGCTGAATTAGATTTGCCTTCCCCCACCCCCCCACCCCCCCCAGCTTTGAAGAGATGCACATTATCAAACTAGGTGTTTGGCTCAGAATAAGAGAGGAGATGGTTCTGTGGGGAATACTCTTAGCAAAGCAATGCCATAAATAGGTCTCGTGTCAGTGTTTGCTGTAATGTCTTGATATGTGTCATCATGAATTATATATTATTTCAGATTTATCACTTCTTTGACTGATAAGGGACATTGCTTCTTTGAGTGAGTTTTCTTCATGGCTTAAAAGATTTACTGATACATTGAAATTCCCTGTATTGGAGATTCAGATGAACTTTGGAAACTTGAGATAAGAACTATAAATCTGCTATAAACTAGGAAGTCATTTCTCAAAGTGTGTATTTATTGACAGAGTTTGTACTATCTTATTCTTCTGCTTCTCATTTGTGTGCATCAGATTTTCTTTCCAGTATGAACAAGCAGTGAAAAAATGAGTGTGGGCTGTACAATTTCTGGGTAATTTGTCAACAGAGTAGTAGTCTTCATTAGAGCATTACCAGATACTGCCTCAAAGGAGTAATTGGGGAGAGGGTATTCTCCTGTGTCTTGAGTGCTGCTTTCAGGTTTTGTTCTTTTGAAATGCTGTGCCGCTGGGGATGGCTTTAAATACTTGTCTAGACTGAAGTTATTAAAAATTCTGGGCTAGATGGCTTCATTTAGTTTAGGTTCTCTATGCAAAGTTGGCTTCGTTTAGGTACGTTTGAAAATATGATCACTTAGAAGATGGTGTGAGGGCAGCAGGCAAGGAAACCACTACAGACCTTTCATTGAAAACCCCCTATTCTACCCTTCAGGTGGAAGGAGACATAGAATATTCATAGAATCATAGAATGGTAAGGTTGAAAGGGACCTCAAGGATCATTTAGTTCCAACCCCCTGCCATAGGCAGGGACACCTCCCACTAGTACAGGTTACTCAAGGCCTCATCCAATCTGGCCTTGAACACCTCCAGGGAGGGAGCATCCACGACCTCCCTGGGCAACCCGTTCCAGTGTCTCACCACCTTCACTGGAAAGAACTTCCTCCTAACATCCAGTCTAAATCTTCCCTCTGCCAGTTTAAACCCATTGCCCCTTGTCCTGTCGTTGCAGGACCTTGTAAATAATCCTTCCCTAGCCTTCCTGTAGGCCCTCTTCAGATACTGGAAGGCTACTATCAGGTCCCCTGGAAGCCTTCTCTTCTCCAGGCTGAAGAGCCCCAACTCTCTCAGCCTGTCCTCATAGGAGAGCTGCTCCAGCCCTCTGATCATCTTTGTGGCCCTCCTCTGGACCCACTCCAACACTTCCATGTCCTTCCTTTGTTCTTGAACAGCCCTGCAAAGTCCTGACCTGCAAGATCTATCTGGCATCTAATTTGCATGGAAGAGAAGCTGGGACGGTATTAGGCCACACGACCTGCCACTGGATCCCCAGCAAGAAAATTATACTTAAGGAGACATATGTGTGAGCAAGATCCTGAAATCCAGAGCTTGAGCAGATTCATGCAAGGAGATTCTCAAAGCTGTGTGAAATTATTTCTCTTTCCTAGCATTAGTAGGATTTAAATCACTCTAAAGCTGCTGATAATGATACACCTGAACTTAATTTTTCAAATCCTAAGCTTTTAAAAAATCTTTAACGAAGACTGGCTTGTGTAAATGAATGAGTCAGGAATATCTCATTTCCAGCAGCTGTTTTTCTTTGATCTAAGTTGCTTTTTTTCCTCTCCTTCCAGCTCCTTTTATTTTGCAAAATATTGACACATGCATTGATATTGAAATTATGTAACAGAATTTCATAACAAGCAGCTTAGATGCTGAATCTTTCTTCTGTTCAGGTCTGCTTTTATCCCATTTTATGATTCAACTGAGTCTAAGATAATACTCAGACGACTTCCTGTGGGGATATATTAGATCCAGATAGATACTTCTCAACATCACTTCCCTGCCTTTTACCCAATGGCAGATTATGGGGTAGTTTACCCCATTTCACTAATATAGCTGTGAAGTAAATGATACTTTCTCTTTTACCACTGCAGAGGTGCTTTTTATTGCTGTGACTTCATCTGGCCACTGAAGAAGTATCAAGGCAATATTTTAACTTTGTTTATATAGCCAGAATGAAAACTCTTTCAGATAATATAAGCCTCAAAACAAAACCCCAGTATTAAAGTGTCCCTTTTCATGCCACTCTCTCTCCCCCATGTACTCAATCATTTATTAGCTGACATGAGCGCTATGGACAAATCTATTGAAACTTGTAGTCGCCTTAAGAAATGCATGTACAGAACAGAGAGATTCTCCATTACAGTTGTGGGATGATTCAGGTAAGTCATTCTTGTTCCAGTTGTACAGTGGGGAGGGATGAGTAGAAACATTGTATGTGTGTGTCTCGGAATGCTTCAGCTGAGAAACTGATAGCATGAAGAAAAAGAACATAGCATGCAGGGTTTAAAATCCAAAGCTTTCAGATTCCCTCCATTTATCTATGACACTTTTAAGGACAGTAAGTACTCATTAAGTATTGAAGCTATCTAAATCAAAGTAGTATAGGTTCCTGAGTTTTCTAGTTACAAAAGACCTGACTCTTCATCAGCAGCACTGGATTTCTTGGCATCTGTGCAAACTGTCCAAGGAAAAGTCAAGCAACTCTAAGCCACTGCTGTTTAGCTTGGGTGCAGTCTCTCTGAATGCAACTCAAAAAGTTTCAGAGCTGAGCTAGCTCCTGCCTGGCCAGTTTGGCATGTGTGCATCTCACCACAGTTGTGAGGTTACTGCTGCACATTGCTGTGTGCTGTGGGCTCTTGCACTGCTTGTGAAGGCCAGGGCTGTCTCTACATGTATAGAATCATAGAATGGTAAGGTTGGAAGGGACCTCAAGGATCATCTAGTTCCAACCCCCTGCCATAGGCAGGGACACCTCCCACTAGTACAGGTTACTCAAGGCCTCATCCAATCTGGCCTTGAACACATCCAGGGAGGGAGCATCCACAACCTCCTTGGGCAACCTGTTCCAGTGCCTC
>VWZE01002424.1:647852-664669 GCA_013396675.1 Eubucco bourcierii
GCAAGTAATAAGAAGAAAGGGGGGGGGGGGAAAGGTGCACACACAGTTTGGAAGATAAAGGCTCTGATGATAGGAACAACTTCTTGTTGTGGGGGTGTGTGTGTTGTTTGTTTGTTTTCTCTAAGACTTCCCATTTTACTTGTATTTACTACTGGTATTGCGTGGTCATGAGAATACACGCTATCCACATTTCACTGAGAGTTCTGGAGGATGGAGTCCTTCCAAATCTCTTCCCTGAATATGGTAGCTACATGCCCAACCTCTGATTCCATGTGAGCCATGGCTATGGACTACTTTCTTCCTCCACCATGCCAAGGACTTTTTGTATCATTTCAACCTTCTTCTAAAACACTTTCTCAGTTTATCCTTTTGAGCTCTTTTTATAAAGAGCTACACTTATAAACCCACCGTGGAACTAAGAAGAAGCATTGTAAAGCAGGAAAAAAAAAAAGGCTAATTTTCGTAATCTGCAAATTAAATGCAGCATTGTGTGTGGTATTTTGACTCCTCTCTGAATGTTGACATGATCTTAGATCGGGATTCATGAACTTATAAGTAAGAGTAACTTGCTTTAATCTTTGCATTGTGGGAGTGGAAGTGTTGTGTAGCGAGGTGCTGCATTCCCTGCAGTGCGTCCTTGCACTCTAAAGGCTACAAAACAAGACTATTGGGGGGTTTGTTGTTTTTGGTTTTTTTTTTTTCTTTCTATGCCTGTGTTACTCACTGAACAATAACAGAAAGTTAAAAGACAGGATGAAGAGTCACTGTGACAGACACCACGTGCCATGGGTCTGTGGCCTGACTGCGGTGCTCTTCTCTGCCCCAGGTGGGGACCAGGCCGTTGGGCTGTGCTGCCTTCCTGGCACTAGCACCTGTAGGTGGCAGCATCTTCCTGTTCCATGGATGTGGTGACCACTTCCAGGCTTTCCAGTGTGACTGGGAAGCTGAAAATTAAAAGCAAGATCTTTCCACCTCCTTTTTAAAAAAGGTTAACCTTCTCCTTTTCTGTGATGTAAATGCGCGGCAGAGCTTGTTTGACACTTGTCTTCGACTGACCTGTCGTTTCTCCATTCACTTTAAACATGGCTTCTCCCTTTGGTTCTGGATCTGTTTTTATCCTTGTCTTTTAATCTGCTTGGGTCTCAGACTTCCAAATTTAAGGTCTATCTGAAGGTAGAAGCAGGGGCTTGGAGAAGCACTCTCTGAAATGTTGTACTGGCAACACGGTAAGAAGAGAAGTTAATGTCTATGGAGAAAACAAGAGGATTTATATTCCTGTTAAAATGGTGTTTGACTCTGAAGAGGCCCAAAGCAGCTGGAAACAAATCAAGTAATGTTTGGACTTTTAACAATGACATTCTGATTTCCTTAGGATCTTCATTCTCTGAATTAAGGCTGTTAGAAGAGAGACTGTTATCAGCTTGAATAATAAGTGTGTTGCATTAATATGTGAATATTAATAAGAGCAATTAAATAAAAAGAGACTTAAATTTGTTCCTGCAAGATAAAAAGCCAACAGAGCAATAGCAAAACAGTGGAAGAAATCAGAATAGCAAGAGGACTAGTTCTAGAAATAATGAGAGAAGTGAGGATCTAACTGCATTGACTGATATTAAACTTAAGGCTGTTTTCTCATGAAAGCATCAAGTCTGATCTTTTGCTTATCGTAGAGAGAGATCATAACTCTTCTACCATCAGGGCACACTCTCATAAGGATCATCTTCCAACGAAGACACAGGACAACTGTTGCTGCATCTCATCACCAGGTGTTTAAATCAGAGCCTGCAAGAGGACCAAGTGTAGGAAATGGCCGGAGACAGAGGAGGCAGAAAGATGCTTGCATGATCACTCACAGTAAGCCCAGTCAGTCAAGGAAGAGATGGAAGCAGGTGTCTGATGCCTTTTGTATTGGTTTTCTCTGCCTAGGGATTCCCTTTTCATGGAGGATTCATAGCTACACAATTAGATCAACCTTCCAGTGCATGAAGCAGCTAGAGAGATCTTCAACCTAGTGTGTTTCTCTACTGGTAGTAGGTAAAGACAGTATTCCAGGAGGACACTACCAATATTGTTTCAGATAATACTGTAGCGCTGCCTGCCTGGCTGCTGTCCAGTAACTGCTGCTTATTTCAGCAACGATATCAGACTATATCATTAGATTTGCCCATTACATTGGAAAGTGAAGCCCACAGGTGTTCTCTCTGTATCTGAGATCATATCATACAAACTAAAGTTTTTTTTCCAAAAGGAATGTGAACAGGACCCTTTTCTTGTGCAAAGGACCTCCTCTATGACTTCTTTTAGATGAAACTGTCTACATTTATCCTGTATCTGAGTCTAAACTATAGTAGTTGTTCTATCAGCTGATGACCCCTCCCCAACAGACAAGAGGAATCATGAAAATGTGAGGAGACCCAGGGGCTGAAGTGAAAATGGATTTATTGAACGGCAAAACGGATACCAATGGCAACATCATAGAATGCTTTGGATTGAAAGGAACCTTTAATGGTCACCTATTTCAATCCCCCAGTATAGAATGTTACTCATCCCAGCAAACGTACAGGAGTCATACTAAATGGTAAGGTGGTCCTCAGAAGCAGGAAGCTAAGCAAGACTCCCCTTCCTTCAGCAATTTTTCCACTTTATACTGAGAGTGATACTTATGGTATGGGATACATCTGTGAACCAGCTCCTTCCAGCTACCCTGTCTGACTCAAAACTGCTAATGACTTCCAGACCATGACTGATCTAGGATTCTGTCCCAACAAAGCCAGGACACTAAAAAATGCCACAATTTTAGATGTCTAACTCATCTATCTTGATAATGGTGTGGAAGATAAAAAATTCAAAAGACATTGTTCTAGCTCTTGGGAAATGGCAGTATATTTATGATGTGTTTAGCCCACAAAATTCAAGTGTCATGCCTGCTAGAAAGATGCAGGGTATGCCACAAAAGACTGGCTGTGGTTAGAGGGTATTTTTGACCAATGCATCTCAATCTAAGCTGTAACAAATTTCAAATGTGGCTTCAGAAACAAACTCCAGAATCTTGGGAAAGGGTGAGTAAAATAGGAGCACCCTCACCAACCATATATTTAAAACCTCTTATTCCAATGTCTTCAAACACACTATGAAAATGTTCTGTTGTAGTACTCATGTTCAATTACCATCATCTGCCCAGTTCCACACCTCTCATGCATGTAGCTTTAATGTGAATTACCAGAATTCTCCTTCATGTGCACACATCTTTGTTAAAATGTGTGGGTCAGTGCTGCTGCCTCCTCATAACAACACAGACTTTGATCTATATCAACTACCCTCTCTAGAAATCGAAATAATACCCCTGGCCAGTTGTAGCGTTGTGCTTAGAAAGTACATGACACATGGGGATGTGTCCTGCCACAAAGAATTGCCATCAAAGTTAACACAACACCACATGCAGCTTTTGAGGCTTTGCTTCACTCTGGAAGGCATTTCTTCTCTCATACATACACTGTTGGTATCTTTTCCAGAACAGAAAGAAACTGAGAGGTATTAATTTTCCTGTTTCGTGGTGAGGTAAATGTCAAGGTGCTGGGCAGGATGAAACACTCTCCTGTCATGTTAATACAATTCTTAAAAACTGGCCCCTTTAGCCATCCTAATAGAAATGGAACTGGAGAACCTCATCTTCTCCTTTATCCTACAGTAATCCTGGAGTGATGCATCTGTTTACCATGTAACTGCGTGAAGATGCCCAACAGTGGGAGTCTTAGGGCTAGCTGCAGTTTGTCATGATCTGATTTAGGCTAGAAAGCAGGGACTAACATTGCTGTGGATTAATTCCTAGTTATCTTTAACAGGGAAAATCCTTCATTATTTGTCTACTAGAATTGGAGAGTCTGCAAAGCTTATTTTCAACCTCTCTATCATGATACTTCAAAACTCCCTGTACTTTTCTGGAACAGCAGTATGTGTGCACACAGAAAACTCTTCAAGAAAGAATATGGTTATTTGCTGTAGTTATTTGAATGTCATTGTTCATGTTTAATTCCTTTGTATCACATGTGCTGATGATGAAGAGAGTAAAGGTTTGGGGAGAATCATAGATAAAATACCATAGGAAAATACTTAGGTCTTGTAGTCTTCCACTCCCAGTACCTTTCAGTCCCCTTCTGTAATTTGCTGTGCTCTTGGCATCAGTGTTTTATCATCAGGATGTAAAACAGGAACAAATAGGTCAAGACTTCTTGATGGATTTGAGGCATTTACTGTCATAGGTCACTATATCATGTAACCCTACCAGTGAACCTTCTGTCTTGCCCAGAAGGTAAAAACCTCAAAATTATCTTGACTGGAGAGTTTTTCATCAGAAAATCCCAACTTGGAAGTGATAATCCTGGAGCCCTGATGGTTCCATCAGTGTTTGAAAGGAAGCCATGCTTTGTTGATAAGGGAATGTATAGGTCTTTCATAATTGACAGTGTAATTAACATGAAACCAATACCAAAATATTCTGGGCTAAGTCCCAGGTTGTGACTCTGGGGAGTTGTAAGTGGAAATATGGCATATTCTTCTTCAAAGATTTCCCCTTAGATGACTCTGCTGAATGTTAGTCTGGGCCAAAACATCACATTAATTCTACAGAGCCTATTTTACTCTAGAATTTTCTGGGTTGTGTACAGTTAGGTTTAAATGATACATGAATGTGCAGCTGGAAGTGAGTCCAAGATGGTGCTGGATGCCGTTTTGGTTTGTTTATTCTGGCTTCTGTGGTTATTAACAAACCAACTTTTGGGCTTAGGTCCTGTGATTTCTGATAGAGATATAAAAATATTTTTCACACAGTGCTTTCCTCAAGGTTCCTTAGTAGCACACATGGTGTTAGCCATGAGTGCTGGGATTTTCCAAGGAACACAAAACCACCTAAAGCAACCCACCATAACAAAACAAAAAAACCCAAACAACTGAATTTTCCAACCCTACTGACCTTTCATGGAAACTGGGAACCAGGAAGTATTTCCATAGATTAAATAGTGAGTCTATTGCAGTCTGCAATGCACAAATAGAGAATACAGGCGTTGTTATTTTCCTCTGGGAAATTGTTCTTATTTCAAGAAGCCGATGCCTTATCTAAGTGATAGGATTGCACATTCAAGGCTGCATGAGAAAATAGTGAACAGTGACATGTGTCTTTATTTTTTTCATTCAGCTAACTTTTCTACCATGATAAAAATTGCAATAAATTGAAATATTGCTGCTAAGGCACAGCAGAGTGAAAACGGAGTGTCACTTTGATTATTCAGAGGCCTGCTCTTCTAACAATGTGCTCTGACGGTAAAAGAATTTGCAGGATCTAAATATTTAAACAGCGTTTCACCAAACAAAAGCTGGGAAGGTTACGGTTTTAGTTTCTGCATCTTTCATTGCTGTTCTTGGATTGAAAGAGCAGGTCACTAACTGGTGTAACATAGTATCAGACACTGTTCCCTCAAGAATAAAATGGAGGTAATACTGCAAAGGGTTGTGTTGCGGCGATTCATCTTTAGAAAGCTGTCCAGAAATGGTAGGTGCTATTAGCATCCCATGTGATTACAGTGACAGGACGATATCGTAGTTTATCTGAATTGGTATTAAGTGGTACTGAAAGTCTCTCGGAAAACCTGTGTCTTTTGGGTTTCCAGACATCAGAGATTTAGAACAGTTTGGATAAACATCTGGACTGAACTGTCTCTTTTAAAGGTTACGTTAAATGACAGATGTAGGAACCTTCTCTGGTGATAACCGCTCTGGAGGATGTCCAAGTCATACAGAAATCTATATGCAAACTATATATAGTTTATAGCAGCTCTATCAAGTTAGGACGCTGATTGGCAAAGCACAGCAAAACAAAACAACACGTGATAGAAATGAAAATGGAAAAACACAGTGTTAAACTCAAAATAGTGGAAAATGTAGTCAGAGAGAAAGTAATCGCCCCCAGCTGGGACCTGGCAGGAAATTGGGATGTGTAACTTCTTTTCCCACACAATGTACCATGTGAATTGGGGTCTGAACTTAAAGGCTCAGAAATGCCTTTATGGCTTGTGTGAAAAATTGCAGCTCTAGGGACAAGCAATTTGCTGGGATGTAGGTTAAATAATGTTTCGTATAGAAGAAGCACAACTGCCTGTTTGTCAGCATAACATCACAAAATCCATGCATTTTAAACTGTTACAGTGTTGACAAAGAAATGCTGCTCACCAGATTGTGTGGAGAACTTACAGCAGCAATGCCTTTGGAAGGTGCTCCTTGCTTTAACCTTAGCTTGGCTGAGCTGAGATTGCAGTACACGTCTGATATCACTTACATTTAAAAAAAAAAGAAAAAAAAGGAAGATGTCTTACAGATATATTTCATCTGAAAAAAAAAAAAATCAAGCATGGGGAAATATTGACTTGTTCTTAAGAAGTTGCCTCTTTTGCTTTTGACCTTGCGGAACTGCCTGGTTTTGACACTTCATTCTTTGTGAGGATCTCTCTGATCCAGCCATGATGCTAGCAAGGGCAGTCTTAACCAGAGTATCGCTTCCAATTTTCTAACAAAACAATGATGCTTAAGAAATTATACTTTCTGCTTTTTAACTATGAAATAATAAGCTCTGGTCATTTATTTTAGATAAGATTTACAGCAAATCTTCTGACATACTGTTGAGCACTAATAGGTTTCTATCAACGGTGGTGCTGCTTGCAGGGGTGGACATGATAGAAGTTCTGTGTTTTATCAAATCATCATAGACAGGCAGTCACCAGACTGTTTGTATCTTATTTGTCTGGTACATGAGACACAAGACTGACTAGTGGTTTACACTGTGCTATGCTAGAATTCCTGCAAGTGGCAATTTAGAAATAGTAAATTCAAAGCTGATTATGGGAAGGTGTGCTGAATCGCTTAAAACATTGTGCTGGTTCCATTTCAATGGATTTGTTGAAATTAATTATTTAGAAGTCCAATGATTCTCCTTCTATCTTCAGAATAATCTGTTTTCAAGTGGTCCTAAATGAACATAAACATGTGTTTTCCTCTTTCCTCCTTTTAAATATTTCACAAGTTCTCCTGTCACTGTGATAATTAAAGAAACTGATAATATGTCTTTAGAGGAAGGCCAAAGGGTCCTAAAGGACAGTGTCTGTTCCTTTCAATCACTGCTCAGTATTTGCCAATAAATAAAGAAGTGCTTCTTAATATCAGGAAGAGGATTAATCTACATATACTAGGCATCATGTGAGTGGCTATCATTTGCGTAAGATCCATCGTATCATCTGTGCTTAGTTGTTTTTAAAGCTATGGCCCACTTCCAAAAGTTTGAAGCCCTGTGGATTTATCTAGGAATTGGTTCCTAAAAACTTAATTGCTGTGAAATTTTTTTAGTAGAAAGGCATCATCACAGACGTTGTTGATGAATGGATGTAGTTAAAGAATGCCCAATAGCCTAAGTTCGAAAATAAGTGGATGTGAATACAGAAGCATCCCTAGAACTCCAAAGACTACTCTTAATGACCTCTATTGCTCAAGGAAGTAAACCTGGGATGATATTCTGGGTAGCTAATAACCTGAATTTGCAAGCTTGACCCGTATATTTTTATGGATGCCTCCTCCAGAGCAGAGATAAATGTTTTTTGATAGTATTTAACTCTGCAGAGACCATGTAGGATTGTTTGATAATTTGAGAAGAAACTTCAGGTGTTACTGAAGGATTCCTTCTTGTTTCACTGGTGTGAGGGTCAAGCATCAGTCTTAAAGGAGACTGACACTGGGTTTTGATGAGAGACTTAAAACAAACTCTAAGCATGTTTCTGGTGGTAATGAGTCATCCTCTGGTGGTGTGAGGACAACAGGGAGCCCTTGATAGGAGAATCATAACTGATTATAAATTGTCCTACACTGCATGAACAAAATCCAGTTTGTACACTCGAAAGTCAGTGTGTCCTTTTGCTGCAACATAACCTCAATATTCTAGAAATTGTTGGTTTATCTAGAATTATTACAAAAAGGATAGTAAATTTCCAAATACTTTGTGCTTGAAGAAGTGTTCATGTTCAACCAGTACAAAAAGGAAATAAACATGGCCTCACATTCATGTTTTCATAGTTGTAAAGCAGAAAAGTGCATTCCTGAACATCTCCAATAGCACATGTTTTTATAAAAATTCATTTGTAATAATATTTCTTAACATGAACTGTAGTCATTGTGTCCCCTTGTTTTCATTCTCATATATTGCTTTAACTCAAAACATGTAGTATTAAATTTTACTGCAAAATATCAAGGTTGTGAGATGGGTTTTTTCCTCTTCATCACTCATGGAAAACAAATGCTTTAACAGGTAGAGACTGAGCAATTTGTTATGTGCTTTTCAAACTTTTTTTACTTTCAGGAACATAGTCATTTTGTTCACCAGCTGGAACAGACTAGATCTTTTCTGATCAGTTTTACATAATTTACAACATCAATGGGTATGCTGGGCTTTTTAAGACCCTAGTAAAAGTTTTCAGTTCTGCTATGTCACATCCTCGTTCATTGCGTTTGGGTCTTCCCCATGGGCCCAATCTAACTTCATGTAACTGCTCACAGGCTTCTTTCCACATTTTCTCTTTGGATCTTGC
Organism: Eubucco bourcierii; assembly: GCA_013396675.1. NCBI lineage: Eukaryota > Metazoa > Chordata > Aves > Piciformes > Ramphastidae > Eubucco > Eubucco bourcierii. Next base: position 656,474 of record VWZE01002424.1, read on the forward strand.
ATGCTGTGTAATTTGGGAGAATAAAATCAGATGAGGTGAATTTATTTATAAGCCTGTACAAAACAGAAATCCCAGTTGTTGGGTCTTAGAATATTTAACAAAAAAAACCCAACCAAGTAAAAATGTCTGCCCATTTAGTTAATATTTAAAGTTAGATACAAGGCAGACTTGGAGGAATACAGATAACAAAGTCATGTTTTGTGAATACAGATATCTACCTCAGTTGAGCAAGGCTGATTACATCTCAGTACAACTGTAAAGATTTTCCTAAGACTTAGAGGGCTGCTCCTAGGCTGGAGCATGCCAACCCATTCCTTCAGTGTTTAGTTTGCAAGGTCCAGATGGTAGCAAGCTGTAAATGGCTGTTTCTGCAGCTGAAATATCTATCCCGGTGGCAGACTCAAGAGACACTGGTTCTGGCAGATTTAGACTTGTCTCTGGCTATTTAGCACAGTTGTACAGTTAATGGGCTGTTGGACAATTTTGTCAAACTTGCTATTTTCTGGTGCCTCGTTTATAACTCTGGGAAAGGAGAGCATGGTTAGCCATTTGTGAATAATTGGAAATCCTCTTGAGATCTCAAGGAAAACACTTTCATTATTAAATAGAGTTGATTTGCCTGTTTATTTAGATATCCTAGATAGAATCTCAATACCAGCCTCTGAATGCTCCATATATTTCTCCAAATTGGATTTTGTCTTTGTGTGTGTGTCTGTGTTTTAAGAGGCCAAGGTCTTAATTACTGTTATTATGCCTAGTTTACCATACGATTATAGTTGATGTTAATTAAAATGGGGACTTTGCAAATGCAAAAGAGAGCTCTACAGGCTTATGTGTGATCACATGCACATTGTCATGGACAACCACAGGTGTATAAATATGCTGTATTAACTGATCTGCACATCAACATTCTCAACTACCCTCAAACCAAAGTATAACCTGCCTTATCCTTCAATTACTGTCCCAAATACAAATCCTCCCCGAGAAAACTATATCCAGTATCTAACAGGTTTGTAGATGAGAGCAGTGCCATTGAAAAAGAATGTGATCTAGCTGTCCTGTAGGAGAGATCTCACTTTTTCACACTGCAGTACCCTGATACAATCTCAGTCATTCTGCATGGACTGTTTGAAGTTACTTTGGACAGTTCTTCTTCCATGGATTGGGAAGTTAAAACCTTCCTCTTCCTTTAAGACCTGCATTATGTTTGCCCAGCTTTACAAATAGAAACACATAGAAATAGCACTTAACAGTGCTATTTAGGACATGCGGCCCATGCTGAATGACAGTGATAAAACATTGAGGCTATGTCTCCTCTCTGGATGAAGATGATATGAACAACTTGTGTCTTCCAGAGTCTGTATGATGTGGGTCTGGTATTCAGATAACGGCACGTAGAGAGCTAGACGCAATGTGCACCCACACAGAACAACACATGCTTGAGAGAGCTCGTCCAATGGCTTCAAAAGCACAACTTACATTTTTAACTGAATTGTTTTAAAATTCTAGATGATCCTGAGCTTGGTATTCTGTGTAGCACACTGACATTTTGCTGTATTCTTCTCTCTCAGTATAGTTTAATCTGCATTAAAGCACGGTGCTGTCACAACTTTCATAAATTATTACACAGCCAGCCAATAGAAATTACATAAATACTGCAAATATAATCGTCTGTTCTTAGCAGAAAGTCTTAAAGGACTTTTAAACTAGTTACAACAAAAAGCAGTAATCCTTCTATTAAAACTTTCTTACCATGTTATAAGTTTGCCGTTATGCAACATTTTTCACTTTGTCAGCTGAAAACTGTTTTTCCAAAAGTAATCTAGACCTTGCTTTGCTGAGATGGAAATAAAGGGAAGTTTTTCTTGACTAAGTGCTCTATTTTCCTGTGACTCTGAGCAAGTAGTAGTTAGAATGAAACATTGGAAACAACAGTAATTTACTAATCAGGAGAAAAATGGTTGTTATTGAAACATACCCCATGTTTACTGCAAAATTGATTTAAAGCACATTTTAAAATAACAGCTCAAGAAAAATAGACTCACAGTGGGCTCCAAATTCAAAATGCAACATTTGCATACATATGATTAAGTGCCGCAGACTGGACTTTGCTCGTTGAGGTCTCTTAAGGGCAGAGAGGATAGCAAGGAATGTATTATTGAATTAAACTGCCTCTGGAAGTCCAAGGAGCACTGAGCTCCTGATCAGGCTGTTCATTGCCCTTGTGGAAGGCACTGAAGCAAAGAAAATGATGGAAATAAACTTAAATTCTATGATATCTTCACCCAAGCCCTAGACTCTGCTTTTACTGGATTTGTAATGACTCTAGTACTAAAACATAATTAGCTTGTGCCCTCCCTGAATAAGGAGGAGAAGAGTTACCCAGTGCTAGTGCTTTTCTTGGAACAAAATGGATTAAACACAGCTGTTATTCAGGAGCAAACTGAGGAGCATAGTTCCACTATCCAGGAGAATGAATAGCTGAAGAAATGAGATCAAGGAAAAACCTAAGCAAAGAGAAATAGCTCAGTCTACATTCCTCTGTGAAGCTTGTCGAGAAGGGAGTAGGGGCAGCTTTAAACAGCATTGGCAGAGTGGAGCCTAAAGCAGCAGCACTGAGCTGCAGCAGGGACTTTTGGGGAGAGACACAAGCAGAGCTTAATTAATCCATATCTTAAATTATCCAACCCTAAGTCAGCAACAGTTGATAAAATTTGACGACAAGAGTAACAGAAAGGGGGAAATGGTGACTTAATTTTGTCAGCTGTGAAATAAGTTATATATAGGCATAAGCTTCATTCTGACTGACCTGGTGGTAGAGAAAAAAAGTAGTATTTACCAGGAGCCAGTTTCCAAAAAAAGTTAATTTCAGAAGCTTTTTGTGGCAAAGGTTATCATGAGTAGTCTTCTCTCTTTTTGCATTTGTGTGCATCTTGCTTTTATACCTTGTATGTACTTTGCATGGTAATAAATATTCAAAGTTTGCTTTACACTGGCTGCAGCCAAGTTGATGCTGGTTATTCCAGATGGAAAGATCATTGCATCTCAAGGTACTGTAACAAAAGACTTGGCAGTTCATAAGTAGTGTTCCTGCTGGGAGCAGGTGTCTTCATTTTGACAAGATTGCACTTTATCCATGAGTGCTTGAAACACACTATAGCTGGTAGCAGGTCAAACAGGTCTGAATTTTTAAAGAGAGTGTTGTAAGACTTCAGTAATGAGGTGGTGAACAATGGCATGCAAAACTAATTACCTGTTTACTAACGTCACAATAATTCAGCCATTTGTCTTGACTGGAGCCATGCTGAGCTTCAGCAACTTCTGCCAAGCCTACTTTCCAGCCATTGAGTGATTGTATGTGAATAGTTTTGTTAGAAAGTGCCAAAAAAAAAGGAGAAAAAAACCCCCCAAACAACAAAATTGAAAAGGGAATTTTTTTAACATCTACAACCCAGATTTTAATTTACTGACCACATAAGAGATTTAGATTTGCTTTTATGCGAGGCATGTCTCTGTGGGAGCAGTGTGTTTTCACTGAAGAGCATAAACTGGACACCCAGCAGAAGAGTTAATTATCTGAGTGCTAATGCTCTCAGATGTAATACGTAATGCATCATAAGTATTAGCAATGAAGTGCTGGCTGGCAGCATAAAATCAAATTACCTCTGGAAGTTTTATTGCTGAAATGTGATTACTACACTTTGCAAAGATCCAGGTTCGAAACAGACACCCAGGAGCAGAGGGCCTGTGAAACTGTGATGAATTTCTCACTGGGAATTGCACACAAAATGCTTGCCGTTGCTGAAACTGTGTTTGTTACTGTGAGCTGCAGTGTTAGGGTTAGATTGGCAACTTCATATGGTTCTCTGAACTGGTGAACTTGTTATCCTACAATAAAACAGGAAAAGGTAATTCTGAAGAAGTTAGAGTATAAAAGGCTGTTGGTTTGTCTTTACTCAGCAAACTCTTTGACCACACTAGTTTGTTGTTCATAAATCATAACTTGTGTGTGGTTTAGTTGATCTGGATATTATGCCTTTCTTTGATTATGTCAAGGGTTTAACCTTCTATAACTTGGTATAAAATTAGTCCCTGAAGTAAACTGCTGGGGTTCAACCAGCGAATATCTGTGCAGCACTTTATCTTTATTCCTCACCCCACTGAAACCAGAGGATCTCTTTCTTGTGGTTTCACTGGACATTAGGTTAGATGATAAGTTTACTGTGAGTGGGAACGCTGTGTTATGATCACTTGAAGTAAAATGATAGCAACTGAGCAAACCCCACCAACTAAATGCACAAAAAATGTTTCATAGGTAGGAAAATTTGATTTTTCCTGATGGTGTACTGAAGCATGATTGTGTCTAGGGGATGTGTTCCGAAAGAAATTAAAACACTTTAATTTTTTTTGAATTATAATTATTTAAAAAGAGTACTTGAAGCTCAGCAGCAGCAGAACTCGATGACTCTGGAGTGTTTTCCATGAATTCTATTTGTAACCATTCTTATTGTTAAAGACTTTGTATTTTACAAATCAGTCTCCGGATTTATTTATTTATTTTTTTTAAAAAAAATCATATGTTTTATGTATATAGCTTAAGAATACTGAACAAGGAAGCATTTCTCTCACCTTACCCAAGACTAGTAGATACGGTGTGTGATTTGGAACTATGTTTTGTAGCAGGTATCAGTGCCTAAAGCTGGATTTCAATAACAAGAAAAAGTCTGATCCAGCTCAGTTGCCACCTGTCCCTGGAACTGCCTAACTTCCATGAATATCATCTTAGTACTAACATTCCCATGCTTCTTCAAATGTACTGTAAGCATCCTGAAAGCTCTTAAGTCAGAGCGGTTCACTGCCCAGGACTTATCCAAACGTGCTCAGGAGCAGATGGTGGCATCCCTCTGTCTGTCACCCCTGCACAGCCTCCTTTGGCTGGTGTTCGTAGTGTGCAGTGAGAGTGTTGGGCTCTGCTGAACGTGCTGTCTGTGCACCGAGGAAGTCAGCAGGGTAAAAGAACCCTCTGCAGGAACCTTTTCTGATTGTTCTTGGGTATCATCTGCTTTGTTAGCTAAATGTGGTGATTGGGCCCTGGTGCCCTTAAGAAAGCCGCAGAGTCCTCCAGGAGGACAGAGAGGGCCAGGAGGTGGACCCCGGAAATCGCAGTTCTGTTATTCAATCCCATAATCCTACTGTCGCTTTTGTAAGTCAGAAGCAAAGCCAAACCTTCCTCCTTTCTCTCCCTGCCTTCGGCTCTCCAGGAGTCATATCTGGTAAGCCCATGGAGGAGTGACCTACCTGTGGCCTTCAAGGCCGCAGTGAATTTCTTGCTGTGTCATCAGGCCTGTTTGGGAAGCAATGGCAGGGAGAGAATGAGCGCTTTGTTTTGTGGTTTACTTTGGTTGGGGGGAAGGTTTTGGGGGAGTTCTCATGTATCCTGTATCTGTAGAAGGTGTTAAGCATTCTTGTATTCTATATTTCTTTCCTGTACGTCTTTAAATACAACTTTCTGTGTTCCTCTCCAGTTCAGCAAGAGTGTTTTTGTTTTACTCCCTTCAGGAGTAAAATAATTTTATTTCTGTCCACTCTCTAAAATTTCAACACTAAACAAAGGTGGAGGTAGTGGAGAGGGCAGCAATGGCAACTGCAAGCGGCAACCTCACCTCAATGTGCCTAGGTCTGCAAAAAGATATTGATGGATGACCTGATTTGTTAGGCAAAGTAATAGAGAGGAGACACACAGTATCTTGGTATTAGAATAAGGGAAAAATGAGTTCTAATTGCTACTTGGGGATTTTATGTGGTGACCCATTATAATGCTGGTGGGTTTTGTTTTGGTTGTTTGGTTTTTTCCTTAGGTTTTGTTGAGATGAAATTTGGCATTCAAATGTTGCAAGAGCAATATGAGCTGTGGATCACAAGCAGACAGAAATATTTAACTCCAGTTCCAGTCCTGTGGAAAACTATCCTGGATTTCAGGTGCCTTTCTGTCTTCTTTGTTTCCTTTTTTGCTAGTACTATGAAGTATCTGGTTGAGTATACTGGTTCTTCTGAGGCTTGTTTGCCCCCAGACACAGTCTCAGGAGACAGGCTTTCTTCCTAGCACAGCAGCTAATTAGGTTAATGGTATTGCTACAAAAAATGTTCGTGGAACCGTAGTGTTGGACCCATACAGAACAATTGGTTTCTGCTGTACCCACAAACACTTGGTTCTTATGCCCAATAAAATAAGGGAAGGAGGAACAGTAAAGGCTTTTCTTCCTTTAATTTTCCTTAAATTCCAAGTGAGCTATCTGCAGACCTCTGTAGAACTCAAAACAAATTCATTATTTTAGATTAAGGTATGGTTATGACTGTGCTGCTCAGACGGGAAATGACATTTTCACATCCAAGCAGGGTCTGAGAAATGAGACTATTAGGAGAAACTTTCAGGAAGTGATCACTGTTGCTGTTGGAGATATCAGAGGTATTGTCTCCCCAGTTTGGAGAAATGTACTTGCATGTCTTGAGTCTGCAGAATTTTCCTGGAGATGAACCAACAGCAGATTTTCTCGTGAGATTTCTCTTATATCCTGGCGAGTCTCTTTCCTGGAGTGTGTTTGCAGGCCCCACAGGAAGACGCTGATGAGAACAGTAAGAAAATCTCAGGAAAAATAGACGTGTAAATTCAGATGAATTCTGGGGAAAACATGGGTTGTGGGTAGTTCTTTAACTTGATTCAGTCATTCATACACTTTATAATTCTGTCTAGAGAAGGACCAAATAGCAGCCAGTTATCTGAAACTGCAGAGGGTATCCTTTTTAGGTTCAATGGACTTCGGATCTGTTTTACTCTGCAGAATCACAGCTTAGCTGATAAGCTTTTTGCAAAATCTAAATGGCTTGCCAGCAGCAGCTGTACTCCTCATCTTGGGCTTTGCAAAGATATTTGGAATTTTATGTGTGCTGCAAAACTGGTAAAAAATAATTTCTGACGTTTCTGATTTGAGTGGGAGACAGGAACTGAATGGTGCACTAAAACATAATACGTAATTTTCATCAGCAAAAAAGTAGTCAGTCCTTCAGTTGTAGTGGATAGTTAATAAGAAACCTGAGGAAATAAGATACATGGATTGCTAGAACGGATGACTAAATAAATAGTCATAGCAGTCTAATGTGAAACACATGCTTGATTCTTATTTATTCTATGCTTAAAGGCATGCAAAGCACAATTTTCTGAACAAAACTGTTTCAAAGGAAACAAAACTATAGGAAATCATAGAATCATAGAATCAACCAGGTTGCAAGAGACCTCCAAGATCATCCAGTCTAACCTGTCAGCCAGCTCTATCCATCAACTAGACCATGGTACTAAGTGCTCCATCCAGTCTTTACTTGAACACCTCCAGGGACAGTGACTCCACCACCTCCCTGTGCAGCCCATTCCAATGTCAGTCACTCTCTCTGTGAAGAACTTCCTCCTAATATCCAGCCTAGACCTCCTCTGGCACAACTTGAGACTGTGTCCTCTTGTTCTGTTGCTGGTTGCCTGAGAGAAGAGACTGACCCCCACCTAGCTACGACCTCCTTTCAAGTAGTTGTAGACAGCAAAGAGGTCACTCCTGAGCCTCCTCTTTTCCAGGCTAAACAACCCCAGCTCCCTCAGCCTCTCCTCACAGGGCTCTGCTCCAGGCCCCTCACCAGCTTCATCACCCTTCTCTGGACACATTCCAACATCTCTCTTGAATTGAGGGGCCCAGAACTGGACATATTACTCAAGGTGTGGCCTGACCAGTGCTGAATAGAGGGAAAGAATAACATCTATTGTCCTACTGGCCTCACTGTTCCTGATACAGATTAGGATGCTTTCTGCCTGGCTGCTCTCCAACCGTTCTGTCCCCAGCCTGTAGTGCTACTTGGCATTGTTGTGACCAAAGTGTAGAACCCTGCACTTAGCCTTGTTAAATCTCATCCCATTGGCCACTGCCCAACCATCCAGCTTGTCCAGGTCGCTCTGCAGGGCCCTCCTACCCTCCAACAGATCGACACCTGCTCCTAACTTGGTGTCATCTGCAGACTTACTAATGCTGGACTCAATCCCCTGGTCCAGATCATCAATAAAGATATTGAACAGGACTGGGCCCAGCACTGATCCATGGGGGACACCACCAGTGACAGCTGCCAACTGTATGTGGCACCATTCACCACCACTCTCTG
>VWZE01002424.1:665690-682204 GCA_013396675.1 Eubucco bourcierii
TCCACCACCTCCCTGTGCAGCCCATTCCAATGTCAGTCACTCTCTCTGTGAAGAACTTCCTCCTAATATCCAGCCTAGACCTCCTCTGGCACAACTTGAGACTGTGTCCTCTTGTTCTGTTGCTGGTTGCCTGAGAGAAGAGACTGACCCCCACCTAGCTACGACCTCCTTTCAAGTAGTTGTAGACAGCAAAGAGGTCACTCCTGAGCCTCCTCTTTTCCAGGCTAAACAACCCCAGCTCCCTCAGCCTCTCCTCACAGGGCTCTGCTCCAGGCCCCTCACCAGCTTCATCACCCTTCTCTGGACACATTCCAACATCTCTCTTGAATTGAGGGGCCCAGAACTGGACATATTACTCAAGGTGTGGCCTGACNCCTTCTCTGGACACATTCCAACATCTCTCTTGAATTGAGGGGCCCAGAACTGGACATATTACTCAAGGTGTGGCCTGACCAGTGCTGAATAGAGGGAAAGAATAACATCTATTGTCCTACTGGCCTCACTGTTCCTGATACAGATTAGGATGCTTTCTGCCTGGCTGCTCTCCAACCGTTCTGTCCCCAGCCTGTAGTGCTACTTGGCATTGTTGTGACCAAAGTGTAGAACCCTGCACTTAGCCTTGTTAAATCTCATCCCATTGGCCACTGCCCAACCATCCAGCTTGTCCAGGTCGCTCTGCAGGGCCCTCCTACCCTCCAACAGATCGACACCTGCTCCTAACTTGGTGTCATCTGCAGACTTACTAATGCTGGACTCAATCCCCTGGTCCAGATCATCAATAAAGATATTGAACAGGACTGGGCCCAGCACTGATCCATGGGGGACACCACCAGTGACAGCTGCCAACTGTATGTGGCACCATTCACCACCACTCTCTGTGCCCATCCCTCCATTCAGTTCTTGACCCATATCAGAGTGAATCTGTCCAAGCCACGAGCTGCCAGTTTTGCCAGGAGCTTGTTGTGGCAGAGGCTTTGCTGAAGTCCAGGCAGACTACATCCACAGCCTTTCCCACATTCACCAGGTGGGTAACCCCATCGTAAAAAGAGATCAGGTTGGTCAGTGAGCTGTAACATTTAGAAGAGACAAGATAGGCAGGGAAATGAGAAGGAGAAAAGTGGTTTTAAGTTTAGTAGCTATTACAAAAAACCAAAACAAAACACAAAACAACAAACTTGGGGAGGAAACAGGAAAAAAAATGAAACATCAGTGATGCTGTTCATGTTTTAGTACCAATGGTAGATATACCCCAAGCAAAAGAAGACAGAGATGAAATTCAAATTCAGCCCACTGGTATGGAGATGAGCACTGAGTATGGGATGAGCTCAACAGAGGCCAATGTTATGCTGGTGGTCATAACAGCCCTGGTGGTGAGGGGAAACCACCAGGGCTGAAACCAGCTGCAGTTCTTAAGCAGAAAATGGTGTACCTCAGTGCCTGCCATGTGAGAGCACAGAACAGTGACAGTAATGGTGCTCAGTCCCATTAACTGGTGTTAGTATGGTGCTCAACTGTACAAGGAAAATGTTGATTGACTTCAGAGTTAATGAAGGAGTGATGGGAATCCTGTAATCATGTACAGTGCAGAAGCCTAAGGACATCCACCATGAAGCATAACTGATGAATGTAGTTTAGGAGCACTTGGAGCTGCAGAATGCCATGCTGAGACATGGCAATGGGTTGATAATCTCACTCTATGAAACTGTCTCCTGCAGGACACTTAGCATAGGGTAAGGGAATAAGGATTTAGCTGAAATGACTGAATCTTAGTAAGACTGATTCTCCTAAGCAGAATGTAGAGTTAGGAGGGTAAAATGTTGATAAAGAGGACCTTACAGAGTGGTGTTGTCACAATTCAGAAACATGCAGTACTCTCACAACACGGCTCATTGATGAGATGAGTGACAGATTGTACCCCATGAATGGCTGTTCCTACAGAGAAACAAAAACCTTCTTGAAGAGAGGTTGAAGTCCAAGGTGTGTTCTGTGGTGCAAGCTATGTATCTTTTCTGTGATGTGACAGGCAGTTAATACTGTCTGCCTCACAGTTGTTGAACACCAGGTTCCTGGTCTGCATGGAGAATTATCCCCTGATACTGTCTCTTAGGTCACCTGTACCAAGGCTCAGTTATGACACAAAAGAAAAATACTGGATCTTGATAGTGATCTGGAACCAGTTTAAAGTCAATATTACACACCTTTCCATTATTATGTTTCTGGGTTTGGATCTGACCCAGGAAGTTGAGGGCATGAAACAAAACCAGCATGATGATGTGGATCCCATTTTGTAGATTGCTACAGGCTGAGAAAAAGAGTTGGTTCAAAGTCAGACTTAGTGTGTACATATAAGCCTAAATTCCTACTTGAGACTTACACAGGTATATTTTCTCTGAGAGCAAAAGACACTCAGTCAGCTTCCTTTTAAGTGGATGCAGATGAACTGATTCTCAAGGCTTGTCTTTGGTAGCTGGAGATGTTTGTATCTTGGCCCTGAATGATAGCTGTAAAAAATGTGCTCTTTTTATTTTTTGTTTGTTTGGATTTTTTTTTTTTTTTTTTTTGGTGTATTCAAGTGCTTGAAAACAAACCCCTTAACTTCAGGTTGCTTGAAACACAGAATAGCATCAGGTTGCGTGTAGCTCCAACAACAGCTTATGACTGTAGTAGCAAAACAGTTTTGACTGATGTGTGTAGTCCAGTGTTAGATGTTTTATGAAGGTCCCTAGAGTTTACAGAGTGATTTGTTGGTGGGGTACAGGTAGGGACTTGATCTGGATTTGGTGGAAGAATCTGACCGCCATCTCTTTTGTATCAAAGGAAGCACTGCAAGGCAATAGACAAATCACTTTTAGCTGCTCCAGTTTCTTTTTTTCTGGTCTTATTCCTACTGTATATTAAAATTATATCCCATCTGAGGAATGGAAATGGTAGTCAGAATATGATTTGAATGCTAATAGAATTTTAGTTTTCTCTGCACTTTTCTTACATAAGTGTTCTTTGCAATGATTGCAAATGAAGGAAGTATGACCCTGGTGTGTGTTGTGCATGTGTATTTTAAGGCTTTTAGCACATAAGAAGGTAGTTTTACTTCAGGTGTGAACATGAATTGTATTTACTAAATATTCTGAAGAGACAAGTTCAAACAGGAGGAAAAAGGTGTAAGGACACCAGAGACATTCTGATGAAGAAAGATAGGCTTAAGCAGAGATCTGTTCTTGTACTCAGTCAACAGTGAGAAAGCAGCCTTGATCTTTCTTACCATCACAATATGTCAAGGGCAGTGAGCACACTTTGCCTCTTGGTTTTTGCAGGCAATGCTGACACGAGCAGAATGCTACTAGAGAGAACTGGAATATTATTAGCACATGTATATTTCCAAATCTGCTTGATTTCTGTTTGGAAATCTAGTGCAGAATGCTACATGTTTATGAGCATCACAAGCTTATCGAGAGTCACAATGTAGTGGACAGACTGCTTCTCAGAGGCACTTCTTTCTACGCTAGAGGCAGACACGATCCTTCACAAAGGAGGAAAGATGATGCAAAGCTGTCAGCTATACATAAAAATTACCCCCAAATTGCAGAGAGCAGATGGCTGTTAATGGCAAGTGTTTTTAACATAGCTTTATTGTCCCATATTGGAACATTAACTTGTCTCCCAGGTTTTTTAAAAAAGTCACTTTGTAAAAATGACACCTTGGCATGGCTTGTATTTTTCCTGTTTGGTTTCCATGTCATGTTTTGCCCAATTTTCTGCAGTTGATGTGCTCAGCCAGCCATCAGTGCATATTCTTGCTGTTTCATATGTTCTCAGTGATTAGTAACAAAAAACCCAAATATTTTTTTGAAGGATGGCAATGAGTAATTGTTTTTCTTTATTGGGCTGATTCTAACTGCAGAGAGAGAATAAATGCTGCTTGTTTCTACGTACTAAGCTGATATTTACAGGACCCAAATACACAACACCAAACTTGCTTGAAGTAGCAAATGTGCTAACAGAAGAAATAGAGAGAAAAATGCGTGTGGAACAGCCTTAGTTTTTCTGTTTTGTTAACTGCAGGTTGAAAGCTAGCTTTTGGGTGATTAAACTTTTCATCTGGTTATTAAGCGATAGACATCTTGCTGAACCCAAGCATGCTGCTACAAGCACAGGAAGAATGTTTATTTAAAGCAGACACAAAAGATTGCACAAAGAGACCCTTAAACAAAACACAAATGTCAGCAAAACTAAACAAAGTAATCATGCGCAATTTAAGACAGATAGAGGCAGGCAGTAAATTGATGACAGTTTGTGAATAATCCTTTAGAAAAGAGTCACCCTGGTGAGTTGGGAAATCTGTTTGTTTGTTACAGTTTCTTATCTTCTCCCGTCAGGAAACCTAGGAAATCTCCGTATTGCAGGCGGTGTGTTGAACAGGGTGGCCCTGAAACTGAAGAGTAGACATGTGGGCAGCAGTGTCACCCCAGCAGAGCAGTGCAGTGCACCGTGTGTGCCGTGGACATTTCCGACTAAGGAGCCGCAGCCCAGCCGGGATGCTGGCCTCGGTGCGGTGAGGAGCCTGGATAGCTCTGCCTTCTTCACTGTCGATTTGTACCGCCTGTATCTGAGCTTACCGATGCATTTCAGTGCTCTGTTATAGGCTGCCCATCAGGAAGGGCTGTCAGTGCCACCAAGAAGAGGGATGACGGCTAAGACCCTCAGCTTGTGCTGGAGTTTTATGCTACCGTGGTTATGCTGGAGGTTATTGTTCTGAGCTGTCATGTGCAGAGGAGCCTTGTAGGAACCTTGTGGGGTCACTGTGACACTGGGAACCAGATCTTAGCCAGAGCTCTGCCCTTTCCTTACAGTGTGGGAAAAACACCTAACCTTTCTGTGACTTGATTTTCCTCCTAATTGAAGGGATGATGGTATGTGCTATGAGACCTGTGGATAGAAACACTATGCAGATAACACAGTTCTAGTTTTTGTGTGAGGTTTTGGACCTGGGAAAAGCCACATAGCTGGCGATTACTCCGTAATCAATTCTTCTTTGTTACAAATAAAATGGTAGTCAGCTTCTTGAAAATCATCCAGCTTCCCTCTTCCTGCCAGTCTCAGCTTCAATTCTTCTCTCCAGAGCTCTTGGCACAGCCATTAGCCACACCAGAGTTTCACCAGTTGCAACATGCAATGACTCTTGAATTGGAGTAAGAGGAAAGCTCCAAGGTGTCAGGGAGAGAATAATCAATGCAGAGGATAGAAAACTAATAACAAAACAATACATAGACCTTAATATTTTTCTCTTTTTTTTCCCCTAAATAACAAAAATTAAAAAAAAAAAAAAAAAGGGAAAGAGAGGTAACTAAATGGGAGAGAGGTGAAGAAGAGTGAGATTGAGAGAGATACTTGAGATACTTCGGTAGTTCTGTGGATTGTTGCAAATCAGTTCATGGGGAAAAGGAAAGAGGTGTTTCTTGGTCAAAGTCTCAAGGGGACCAGTAAAGAGAAAAATCAGAAAATTAATTGGAACATTAAGACCACTGAGAAATTCACTGGTCTGAGGTCACATCAGCCTCGTTTCCAGAAAAGCAGCTCATCTTGGGCTCATTCTACCTGGATGAAAAAAAAACAAAACCCCCAAAACTATCAGATAATTAACAAGATTTCTTTGGGTGTGTATGTGTTAACTTATGGCCTGTCTTTTTGTGTTTTCATTACCAAATTTCAGTTCCAGCAAGTAGCTGATGTGGAAGGACAGCAGGTACATTGCATTGTATTGAAACCGAATTTCATAAAGCAAGATGAAGGCAATAATCAGCTTGTTTCCTTTTTCTGCACTAGAAATAATTGTACAGCTGTCAAATTCTCACTCAGGAAAACAGATCGAGGACACTGCAGCAGTGAGTGTGTATTGGCCACAACAGCTGTCAAATTCTCAGAAAACAAACCTGTTCAGTGCAGGAACGGATCTCAGAAGGCTAGGCTAACTCAATTTCTATGTGCATATTTCTGTTTTCTGCTGCTTTCAAAACATCTGCTCCTATTTAATTGATCAGTAGAAGTGTCTGTGTATAGGCACAAAGTTGCTCCGTGTAACCTGTTTAACAAGAGGAAAGAATCTGTAATGGCATCAATGACCCAAATAATATAACTTTCAATGGGCTGTTCTTGTACTCTTTTAATATTGGCATTTTTAATTAAATGTCTTCTTTTTACAAGTCAGTGGCTGAATTGCTATTGTGAAGTAGGTACTGTTGAAACAAGTGCTGAAAACTGATCAAAACAAAAGGCTGGATATAGTTGCACACACAAATACTTTGGTTCCAGAGCTTTAAATCAAATTAAATAGGGGATCAAATTTTCCAGTCACTAAATTCAGTGGAAAGCTCTGTGCGACCTAGGCTGCTGTATAGATTTTAGAATCATTAAGAAGCCTAATTCTCCTAACACAGTATAATCTTTTCCTTTCACTATGCAGTAACACAGCTGGCAGCATTTTTTTTAACTGGCTTTACCTGCAATGATTGGACTTTTATTTTTCCAGTAGTGTTGCAGCTGTATTATTCTTCTTATTTGGAATATTTGGTCAGTTTAAGTTTTTTGAAAAGTATGATTGTTACAGTGACTGTGATACTTATGTACTTTACAAGTATTATTTTGATGCAGATTAGGATATGGCCAAGTTTCTTTTCATGGCTAAGGTTTGAAGGATCCCTTTATTTGTGTATTATTTTCATATGAGACTGTGTGGTTTCTGATCAGTAATCAACTCATCATTTCATTGTGCTCTTGCTTCCTAAGAAGAATTTTGCAGTGGACAAAAAATTTGCCAACTAATATAAAGTTAAAATATTAGCCAACTATAAATCCTTTTCCATATAAAGAAGCTTGTGCATCAACCTGAGACCATCCATTTAATTCTTTTGTATGACATAGCAGCAAAGAGCCTGGATTCTTGACCATACCTTCCTGTGCCAGGTTGTGTGCAAACTCAAGGGTGGATAGATATCATGAGAGGCAGCCACAAGGTGAAGGTGTGGCAGGACTCAGGAAAAGTGTGTCAAACTGTGCAATATGCAGTGATGGCAGCTTGTCAGCTGTTTAACCATGGTTAAAGTCATGAATCTTTTGATATTAAGGCTTGAAGGACAGGTGCTTAAATATACAAGTAATGTAATACCATTGTATGCAATAGATGGGTGCTGCTTATCTTTCAAGTGCATTTAAATCATAACTTGAAATCTAAAGTACAGGCAAAATTAATTGCCAGGATACCAAAAGAAAAAAAAAATAACAAAGATGGTAGATTTCTGCAGATGTTTATAGCCAGTTCATTCAGGATGAACTCTGAAGCTGCTTTTGCTGCCTGTGGTAAAGCACACCATGTGTACAATTTAAAGGTTCTGGTTAGTATGTTGTCAGCTCTTTACAGTAAATAATATAGTGACTATTCTGAACTGCAAAGCAAGGAGCAACAGTTATAGGTGGATGCTAGGCTAAAGGTGTCTGTCAGATGGCGGTAAGAATGTGGCTGTTCAGGTCTTGCCGGAGACTTCAGTGAAAATCAGGCCTCAGAGTATCTGAAACTGTTTGGATCCTGTTCTGCCAAAGCCAGTTACGTTCCCTGTTCTCTTTAGTGTCTCAATGGATTGAAAAAGGATTTTTATAGAAATAAGCCACAGGAAACTGTATCTAGCTGCTAACATGAAATGAAAAAAGAATAGGAAGCTATGACTATGTATCAGTATTTTTACTAGCTCGTTTACCGAGACCACACCTGGAGTTCTGAGAGCCAAATGAACTTGCTGCAACCCGTTTAAGTGGATTTTAACTCAGACTCTGGACTATGTTTCAAACTCTGTCTGCTTTTATTAGTTTGTTCTTCCTGCCCATGAAGTAATCATCTTAAGGAGATGACTGAGACCATAAAATACTAACTAATCTCACTTTCTGAACTATGAATATTTTAACATATCAAATTATGCTATTCCAGTCAAATTCAGCATGAGGTTGGAAACAGAAGTCAAATTTAAGGTAATATCCATGTATAAGTAGTATACAAAAGAGATCAATAGTTATGCAAATGAATTTGCATTCATGGCAAATATTTGTTGTGTGCAAGTTAAGTAAAGCTGGACAAATTATTCTAAAATTCTAAAAAACATAATAATACTCTAAAATGTAATTGCTCTCTTCTAAGAATTCTAAAACTGTATCCAAATGAACTCTTGCTGCAGTGAGTGCTACTTGTTGGATCACTGAAGACAAAAGTGATACTAGTTAGTGCAGTTCCTATTTTCTCAAAGGAGTAATTGCCGAACTCCTTTGTTGAGTTGTAACACCTGAGTATGCTTGATCCACCTTAATTATCTCTTTAGACAAATTAAAAGCTTTGCAGCTCATTTATGTAGCTTGGGCTTGCTAGGTAGGCTTTGCAATAATACTTTAAGTAACATGACTGGGTATTAGGTGTTTTCTGTGTGGAAAAATCTAGGCTTAGAAAATCTTGCTTAGACTTTTCATTAGGACAAAAGGGTAATGCCCTTCCCCACTCATACTTAACCATTTTAAGGGAGAGTTTTCCTTCCTGATGTGCCTGTAACATTTATAGCAAAAATAGAGAATTTAGTCGGTGACAACAGGAAGCCATCTATCTCATGTTTAATTAGCAACATCTTTCTTTAGGGTGACCTGTGTGTCTCTGGAATTCATTATGAAAACACCATCTCTTGACTCCTGTTCTAAGTGTACCTTAAAAGAGACCGGAATCTTGCATGAGAGAATTGTCTTTGTGAACCTTGTAAGAGGGTACTTCTATTTTCTTGCAGCTCCTTGGTACTGAAGGATAAAGTCATTCTGGAAACTTATTGCTGAGGTCACTCCTCTCAGACAGAAAGTGCCAGGGCTGCTAGCGATGTGAACTTGTTGCTTACATGATTGCACAAGCCGCTTGTAGGAAACGAAGTGATAAAAGACCCCTGCCTCAAAGAACTTGCGGTCAGGCCAAATAAAAAGAAAATGTTAGAGTGTGGTGGGGCTGCAGGTAACACACAAATGTGACCATAAAATGAGAGTGAAATACAGGTTCAGTCTAGCACCTAATTTACAGGGCAGTTGTGCTTTCTAAATATTTCAACAGAAGTCTGATTCTTGCCCCCCAAATTTATCTGAATTCTCTAAATAATTCTGTACAAGAACTTTGGACATTACCATAGCAGCTTTACTCATTTTTAACCTGCCTAAGGGATCTACAGGCTGGAGCTAGCTGAGAACTTCCTGACAAAACCGTTTTCCGTCAGAAAAGGTATATTCATCGACACCAAAATATTTTGCAAATGCCTACATTTAAGTGACTTTCTGCAAAGATATGGGATGGGTTCTGACAGGCTTCATGCCTGATTTCATGGCTCCTGGTGAGCTGTGAGGTCTGTGGCTCTAGGATAGCCTTGACATGCTGGATGCCTCTGGAGATCCCTGAAGACCTGGCATATGCCACGGGTACTTTGAGGGCGCCTGGGCAGCATGCCACACAAATGGAAGCATAGAAGCCACAGTTCCCACAGTGTGGTTTCTTGCTCTCTTGTAGCTCCCAGGGCTTGGAGCTCCTTGTCAGTTCATTTGGACCGATGGGACAGGGGGAACCCAGCAGCACTTGGAATCATTGCTGAGGCAGAAGTCTTGGAGCTGGTGCTTTCAGGCTCAACTGTGTTCTGAAATTATGTAAATTAAACACTGATTATTTCTAACAGATTGCTTAAAAAGTTCCCTTCTGTGGGCAACGTTGATATCTGTATGCACAAGGGAGTGCACTTCCTGTCTCCCCTGCCAGCTGCTTGGGGAATTACTTCTGGACAGGATGGCAAACACCTTGTAACTCCCAGACCTTGGGCTGCATTGGGGCTGTTCTGCAGGTACTCAGGGCAATAGCCTGCTGCTACAGGCGGCTTCAGGCAATGCCTTGAACTAGATTCAGGGTATTGCACATTACAGGGAAGAAACTGACTCCACTGATATTGAAATGGCAGTGATATTCATAATATTTTGATTCCACGAGGAAGTCTTTATGTGGGAGTAGAGTGCATACATTACCTGTGTGTGTACAAACAAACAAAACTTGGAGACAAACATTTATCTATATAAATGATACTTTCAGCATGATATAGCATCCAGAGATCCTTCAGACAGACAGCAACATCAGATGAGTTGTGATGGTTTCTTTGTTATGTATTGCATGTGTTCCTGATACTCTCATGTTGTCATGAGGGATGGTTATGATGTGGATTTTGAAGTGGTCTTTCTATAACCTCAGTATTTTAAGGAACATAAATAGTTGTGTTGTCTTAGGTGCTGTGGAGTGCTGTAAAACTGCAGGCTTGAATGCAATGAAGGACAAGGGTTAATTTCAACAGTTGAAGGCCCTTGAGACTCCTGGAGGGCAAAAGCAGTTATTTGATCTGTGCTGTGTACCACATTCGAGTGTGTGCCTTCATGTGGGAATAAGCTTTAGAATGGCATTTGGGTTTACAATGCAAAATTGTAGGCAAATGTAAGTGACCACAGGGGGAGACTTTCAAAAATAAAAATGCCAGCAAAGTTATCCCATGCTTGCTGACCGCTGGATCAAGGATCATCTGCGAAAGTTAAATTTCTGGCTGCGATTTGGTGCCTTTGGCAGTCTTCTTATAGATTTCTAGCAATTCACATTTTGATGTTTGTTGAAAGCGCTCAAGGGTTTGCCTATTTCTCCTGATGTGAAATCACTGGAGACAGAGATGCAGAGGTAAAATAGGAGAAGAGTCAAATGAATGTTGATTGCTTCTGAGAATTAATTCCACACTGCCTTTCTGAGGGTTTAGTGCATATTAGCTGCAGTGCAGTGGTATGACGGACTGGTAAATATCACTTACTGAGCCCATCATTCATTGCGGAAGAGGACCTGGACCATGCAAATTGGATGATGCCGTATTTGAAAACCAGACAGCCCATAATTTTAATCTGTTAAAAAGGATTATGAATGACATCGATGAAATACAGTGTCAATTCTTTGCAAGATGCCTTTTCTCTGCTACAGCAGTTGGAACCACGGCCCACTGCTAAGGCACTGAACGCCTACTCTGAGGCTCTCACCAACTTTGATCTCCTTTCAGGACTGAGTCTAAAACAATCGTCCCATTGGAAACCAAAGAGGCAGAGCTACTTTGCCAATGGAGAGAGTTAAAACTTCCCACACGTGTTTATTAATGTGAACAAGCTAATACAGCTGTATTAACATCAGAATGTTCAGGAGCCTTTAAACTGCCAACAAAGTCGTTTGAAGACACTCCAGCCCTTTCTGGACATACTTGACTTTCTGTTCCTTTCTGCAGTAAACTCAGTGTTATGACATTAGAAGAAGATATTCAGTAGTTTCTATTTTAATTGATAGATATTTTTAAGACAACTAAAACATGATTTCTTGTAAATCAATAGGGAGAAAAAACAAAGCAAAACAAAACAAAAACCCAGGCAAAAAGGAGCAGAGTCTCAGTTTTGTAGACTTCTCTTATATTCCATAAACTGTACTCAGGGCTTGTAGGCACATCATCTGAAAGTGGAGCACTTCTAAACCCAGCAGTACCCAAGTCAGTGTCATAGAAATTGATGTGAACTCTGTATCGCCATGATACTTTTCTGTCCCTTGCAGGGATTTAGGGATAGACAGTTATTAAGTGTGACTAGGAATTGAAATTTAAGGAGTGATCAGTTCAATGGCTACTTCTTGCTGGAGGCCTGGTATGTAGTTGTTTGACCTAGGCAAAGAAAAAGTGAAAACTACCCTGACAGCATGCAATATATCAAAGTACTGAATTTCTACAGTGGCTAAATCCTATCCAAATGCTTCTTGATAATTAAAAGATATACTTCCATTGCCAACCAGCTGTATTAATAATAGTCCAATCCTATCCATAAATATACTTTTCCAAATTAATGTAATTTGGTATGAAAATACTGACTACTCCATCACCGTGTTTAAAAACCTCTCTTGCAAACCTTAACTCACATAAATATGTCATTCGAATCTGTGTGACTAGTGAACATGAATGAGCTGTACGTGCACGAGGGAAAATTTTCTGGGTAAGACCTGTAACTGTGTTTGACTGGGAGGTATTGCCAAGATTTTGAAGTGTGGAGTTCTAGTACAACAACAAATACATAGACATAACTTGTTTCCAAAGATACCTGTTGTGGGTGTTTTGTTTGAAGTGGGAACGCTGGTAAAGATGACCCGAGGGAACTTATATCCATTTTTGTGTGGGTTATTCTAGCAGAAATCAAGCACTTGCTAGATAGAACACACAAGTCTCTTCAGCCACCTGCTTCCCTGATGCATAATTGCCCATTCATGTGCAGAGCTGAAGTTTTTCTTTTTCTTTTCTTTTTTTTTTTAATAATTGCATAAATTTCAACTTTTTAATAACTTCATGGTCATGCAACTTTAATCATACTCAGACTGAGAAAACTTCATTCAACCTCCAAGTGCTGTTGTGGTCCTGACTGCCTTGTAGTTTGGTTCATCTGAGGCTAGGATCTGGCGCATTTAAATAGTCTACTGGACCTTCTCAGAAGGTGCTTCAGACCTGAACTGGCAAGGGAGAATAAGGGACAAGAAGATCTGTTCATATGACTTGTTACTGTGGAACAGCCAGTGGAACTGGTACGTTGCACAATATTTGGGAAGGTTGTATAGCCGTGCCCATGCAAGAGAGTCATGTTAACATGACTGTTGTTTTTAGGATCTAAGATAACTGTGATTGAGCTGTGCAGAAACTGAGTCATGTTTCTCTGATTCCATTTTGTGCTGCGCAGACATGCCTGGTATTGCAAGGAAGAGCTGCTTACCTCAGGTCACACAGTGTGGCTCTACCTGTGAGCACCTGGCTCTCCTGTTTAGCCAGATGCTGTACCTGCTCAACCTCTTGCCTTCCTCAGTGCCTCACACTGCAATTTATCATAACCAGCTTGTGCTGAGTGTTCCACTGTTTGCTCTTTTGACAGAATCCTGAATGCTGTTTAAATACTGTGTTAATGTGTTTTGCACAAGAGACAAGTTTCTAAAGCAGCTTGTAAAAGTGATTATCCAAGTTGTGTGTTCCTCTAGTCTACCTTACTGCACTGCTTGGGATGGCTCAGTGTCTAATATTTTACATAACTCCAAAGATTAATGAGAAAAACAAACCAAAAACCAAGAGCAAAATGCACTTCCCAACACAAATTGCATTATTCCCCAATTTGACAATTCCCCTCTGTCCACACAGGATCAGTAATAAGGCTAACTCAACATACGGATTTAAGAATAGAGAACAAAACAGGCATTATGGTAAATACCTCAGTGAGGGGCATAAAAGTTCAAGTGTCATCAGCATTGTCTTATCTGCAGTGCGGCGTGCAAGCACCCAATTGCTATTTCTGACTGATACATGCTGTGTATTGCATCATTTTGATTGCTAACACTCAGGCGCCTGCTCTTGCTTTCCAAGAGGCAAACAGCAGATCCAGCTCTAGACCTTGGAAGAACAGGTCTCTACCTACTTCGTCAGCCTGCAGCTGCCTAACAAGTCTGCCTGGGAATGAGGAGATGACTGGCTGTTTTGCCTTGTACCTGCATGGGGAAGAGTTGGAAGGAGTGGCAAAATGGGGAGCAGTTCTACTGCAGTTATAGAAGCTCTGCTCTGTAGTAGTTGCCATCAACGTCCACCTCATTGGAGAGTGAGCCCTTCACTCTTGGTGCTGCTCTGCCCTTCCTCCTCTACTTCCTCTGCTCTCTATAGTCAGGGATCATTGCCACCTCCTCATCCCCAGTGACTCAAGAAAAGAGGTGGGAGTGCCTGGGAAAGTCTTGCCCATCTGAGAATTGTTATCTAGATAGCTAATCTTCTGAACAAAAATCTGTTTTTCACAATTATGCTATTCCTTTAGAGGGTATTTTCTGCTGACTTGTCTCTAGAAGTTAAATTGGACTTGTAATAGCGAACAAATGTGTGTTGTACAAGTTACTCTGAGAGTAAAATTGCTTACTGGGGCAGTCTTGCCATAAAATTGGGGCTGAGTGTACACTGAAGACAACGAGGGACATGGATGAGAAAGCACATTATTAGCAATTTGAAATTAGAAAAATGGGGTGCAAACTCACAGTGACTCAACCAAGTCACATACTTCACATAATCACAGAATGGTAGGGATCAGAAGGGACCTCTAGAGATTATGTAGTACAATTTCCCTGCTCAAGCAGGTTTGCCTAGATCAGGATGCAAAGGAGTATGTCCAGATGGGTTTTCAAAGTCTCCACAGATGGAGATTCTACAACCTCTCTGGGCATCCTGTTCAGAACTCTGTTACCCTCACAGGAAAGAAGGTTTTCCTTATGTTTAGGTGAAAGCTCCTGTGTTTTGGTTTGTGCCTGTTGTCCCTTGTCCTGTCACAGGGCACTGGAAAGAGACTGGCCCCTTCAGGGAGAATGCGTTTTTGGCAGAGATACTTTTACTGTGCTGGCTTTTAGCAACTCTTCCTTGTCTCAATCAGCATGGACACACTGGTGCAATAATGTGTGATACAGTTTTTTACTTTTGACTAAAGGCTCTTTAAAACACTCTGCAGGAAACAAGGTGGCAAAATGTCAGTGACCTTCATGCTGAAGACTGCATTTCCCAATTTTGAGGTGATTACTCTGATCTGAAAGCTCCTGGGGGGGTTGTCATATGCTCTAATGATGTTCAGAGAGTTTCTGCACCTGTACTGCAGTTAATTCCTTTGAGTTTTGAAGCAATACCTGGAGTGATCTCAACTTGCACTTTGCTTTGGTCTCTATGTTCTTTCAAGTAAATACCCACATCTTATTCCAGACTGTGCAGCCTTAGGTCCTACTCCTGGGTCCTCTTTTGCAGCTTTTAACTTTGCTGCTGACTGCAGGGCAGCTGTGATAGGAGAACTTTACCTTCCTCTACAGCTTCTGAGCCCCCTTTGTTTTACAGACCCACCACTGACAAGTCAGGGACTCTGAAGGAAGCAAATCTGAGGATTTTGGGGCTTTCTGTCTTTTTATTAAAACATGCAGCTTGGGATGTAGCAAATTCTCCTATTAGAAGTGGAGAGGGCAGGAATGAGCAACAGAACAGTAGGCTGCTATCTGTCAAATTCAAATATGTTTGGTCAGTCCAGCAGTCAGATGTTACTGACCACACATCTGACAACCCTCTCAGCAGCAAGTTCAGCTTGACTTTGTTGAGCTTATGAGTCTGGGCTCAAACTGCTGACAGTCTGTAGCAAATGTATCCCTAGACATAAAACTTGCCCTGGGTGGACCAATGGTCACTCCCTCACTGGAGAACAACCATGCTGACATGTGCTCATTGCCCAGTTTTGCTTGGAGAAAGCAGCATAGTTATGAATGGTGAGTCACTGCAAGGTGGTTATGAACTTCCTGCATGCAATAACAGTGATGAACTTCTTGGTATGCTGCTTTCTGTTCTCTTCATGTTCCCAAAACACTCTATGTTCAGCCCATATCTGGGGCTAAGCTATAGGTGGTTGCTTTATACCCCAGTGACTCCTCCTTAGCATAGAAGGGGAACTGGGAAAAGTAGAGAAGGCCCATGTGTAGAAATAAAAACAAATGTAATGCAAAAACCAAGCTAAAGCAAATATAAAGTATATGAAGTTATACACAGCCAGGCAAAGGTACTGTGGTCACAATAAATGGGAAGACAGTCATCAAGAGCAGGAAGAGCAGTTGGGAGGCTCTCTGTTCTCTGTAAATTATTTATACTGACCATCACATTTATTGTCAGGGTACATGTGTGTCAGGTCACCTGCCCTGGCTGACTCCGAACCACTAATGGTCTGCATACCATGGCTGGCCTGTGATTTTGTCCCAGAAAAACCAGGACACACTGGCTGAGCAACCAGAGGGGTACTGAGTGCGTAATGCCGCCATGGTGCATTTTCTCTCCTGTTGCCATGCCCAGTTCCTTGAATTATTTTCTGCACTGGATTTGTTGAAAATCATGGCTCATCAAGTGCAACAAAGTGTACACCTTCTATGTGTGTTACAACGGAATTCACTAGGAAAGCATACCATAGGCCAGGGAGCCCACTGTATATGGCACTAGAACACACAAAATGTGCAGCATATAGAGTATTTGAACACTAAGGTGACTGTGAAAGGCGGTTTACTCATCTGGATACTTACTTTTTGTCTTGTCTCCCTGATAAATCTTACCAGAATTATCTCTTCCTTGCTTAGTCTTATTGTGTCCTGTTCTTCCCTCCCCCTACTTCTCCCTTGCCCACATTTGAATAGATCATAGAATCATAGAATGCTAAGGTTGGAAGGGACCTCAAGGATCATCTAGTTCCAACCCCCTGCCATAGGCAGGGACACCTCCCACTAGCACAGGGCACTCAAGGCCTCATCCAATCTGGCCTTGAACACATCCAGGGAGGGAGCATCCACAACCTCCCTGGGCAACCTGTTCCAGTGCCTCACCACCCTCACTGTA
>VWZE01002424.1:684231-807749 GCA_013396675.1 Eubucco bourcierii
TTCTCTCCCTGTAACCTAAAAACCCAAATTGAAATTTTGCCTGCAGTGAGGTGTCTTCTACCAAGCACTTTATTTAAAGATTGCTCATTTCCCATGGTAGTTTTGAAAAACAAATCTTCTTGGAAATTTTTCTGTATATCCTAGTCTCTGTGTTCTACATCCCTAAATATTTACTGTCCATTTGCCTGGGGCATTTACATGGAAAGAAAATTTCTGTTCCTTAAACAAATCTATGCCATCTTTCAGTCTTCTACCTAAAGTTGTAATCCTTTGCATATGACGTTACAGTTTGGTGTGCAGATGACATCTCCAACAAGACCTGGCTTCAAACGGGGAATCAATGCCATGAGCAGATGAGGTCTTGGAAGACAGCTATTCAGCCTGAATGGGAACTTTTATAATAAAGATTGACAGATGGGAAAATACAGAGATTTAGGGTATATGGTGTATGTGCCAAGATATCCTATTTGCAGGCAAAGTGCACCATGATTATTCATGCCTTCTTGAAACCTTCTGTAGGTTAAAAAATGCTAATTCAAAGTGAAATGGATTTTGAATATTTAAAGTATGCTAAATTGTTCAGAAAGGCACTTAACAGTGATGTTCCTGTTCACTTCTGCACTGACACTACCCTACCTGATTATCAATGCAGGTAATAATATGATCACTGGGATTTTCCCCTTTTGAATATTTGGTGATTTTTGGACCTTTGCCTCTTTGATGTAGTTTTTCTTTACTGTATCTTTTTCCATTTACACTTTAATCTGAGTTCTTGCAGCTCTGTGGTTTTCCTGAATGGTATTTTGTAGTCCAGGCTTTTACAAAGCTTTTCTGGAGGTTCAGTGTGCTCTTTTAAAAATCATAGACTGCTTGGATCTAGGGGAAACCTTGGGAAAATAAATAAATAAATAAGAAAAGAAGCCAAAGAAACCAACCACTGGGAGGAGAAAAAAAAAAAAAAAAAAAAAAAGGGTTTGTCNNAAAAAAAAAAAAAAAAAAAAAAAGAAGTGTTTGTCAGGTTTGTTTTCAAGACAGAAAAGATTTGCAGTGAATATTATTGCGAGATTGAAATGTAAATATCCATTTCCTCTCTATAATCCCTTGCAAGAAATTGAACTCACCTTTGCGTTAGCTTTTGGCTGGGAATACTTGGGAATTTAGCATTTCTCGGGAGAGAATTGCCTTTAGCTTGAATCAGAATACTTTACTGATACCGGATCTCCCATAATTCTGGCAGCAAAACACACCCACCTACACAGAAAAAAAAAATTCTTTATTGTTGCCAAGCTCAGTGACTGCCTCTTGTTTACTGAAAAGAGAAACCAGACTTGCTAAAAAAGTTGTGATATTTAGCAACATTAGTTATAGTCACTATATCACCCTGCTGCTTTGCTTTCTGCCTTCGCTTACTGACAAATGACAGAGTAGTACAAGCAATATGTAACTTGGCTCTGTTTCTTTTGATAAGAGCAGGATTTAAGTGAGTGGAATTTTTTTCTCAGCACAATACAAACAAAGAAAAGGAGGGTCAGTGCAAATGAGTCATCTGGTAGAAGATCACCCCTTCATTTCTGAACTGAAGTTAAAAAATATTTGAACTGTTTTATATCTTGAACTGTATTATGCAAGCTTGTTTTAAAGATCAAGTGGTGGAGATTTGCCAGTTCTGTAGTGAGACCTGCCATCCTGTCTTGAGCTGCTCTGCTATTCCCCTTTCAGCAGCTTGTGCTGTTTGTGAGAATGAACTGAGTTACCACTGTCGGGATTTATTTATTTATTGACTTGTTTTCTGTAGAAGTGGATGTAATACAGTATGTCCTAAACACAAGCTCTGTTCTGAATACTGGGAATGCAGACAACAAAACAAAGCTCCCAGCCATAGTGAGATCCAAAAGACATCTCCACAGTCCTGTAGGTCTAGCCTTAATCCAGAACAGCAACAAGATGCATTATGGTTGTTCAAAACCTTGGGCAAGTTTTAATAAGATCTGTTAGCTGAATGAAAACTCAGGCATTTTGGTCTTTGCTAGACTGATTGTGTAAAGAGCCCGTGGTGTAAAGAGCTCTCCAGAGAGTGCTTGTAAAAGGAATGTGTTAAAAGGGCAGGTGCTGGTATGCCTGATACTGGCTTTTGCAAAAGTAATACATCAGTAGCTTGTATGAGGAGCTATGCTGAGAATTAGGGGGACAGAGTTCATTTGATCCTTCAAGGCACAAGTCACAGAATTCAGGGAAAAAGATGTCAGTAGTGTCTCATCTTGACTTTTGTGATATGGCCAGTCCCACTTCAGAATTGAAAGTTTTGGGATTATTTGTAGCATTTGTATTAAGGACTGAGATATTAGAAAGGTCAAGATTCCATCTTATTCCTTGCAGTATTAGAAAAGGCTGCTGTCAAAAGGTTCTAAACCTGTGTTGTGTTTTCTGTACTGGTAGGTTTTTTGATTAATTTATAAGGTTATATTTAGGATAAAGGTTTAGTATCGAGGTGCTGAAGGCGCCTCGAGATAATGTTTTACTCCAAGGATTGAGTTTTCTGGCCTGAATTGAGGAATTAATGTTTGCTTTGGTTTTGAGTTAATTTTGACACAAGGCGACCTGTTTTTGGAAAATCAAGATTCCTTTTTTTTTTCCCCCCCTGGATTCTGTAATATGCACAGCAATAATGCAGATAAGTCCTGAGGTCAGCATTCCCTGAGTTTGGGGAACAGTGCTCTGGGTACATCTGAGGATATTGCTGAAGGCTTTAGAGGTGGCTTTCCTTTTCTTCTTGTCCTCTTCCCTCCTCCACCCCCAGCCATGCTAGCTGACTAGGTAAAAATATCAGCTTCTCCACATCCACTCTAAGGACTCTACCATGCTCATTCCTATCTCATCGGATAATCTTTACCCCGAGGAAAGAGCGAGGAACCAAATGACAGCTGCGACTTTTCAAAGTCATAAAAGAGGGAAATATGTGTGTATGCACTTATTTATTTATTTTCTCTCCCTATTCTGTATTTTATGCTGAGGCTATGAAACCTATTGAACTTTTTTTTTGAGCCCTTAAGGTATATCCAATGTCACTCAGACATCAAAGCTGCAGAGCTGAAATGGAAAGAGAACAACCAAATTGCATTTAAAGGTTAATAAAATAATGCTTGTGTTTTCTGTTGTCACAGAATACTAAAAAGAAAAACATTACCTTCATGTTTACAAAGAGGAACAGGAAAATAGAGAAATGTGAAGTCAGCTGCGATTAGCTTAGCCTTTGTTCTAAAAACGATACATCCTTATGTTATATCAGAGACAGGATGGGCTCTTCAAACTCTACTTTTTTGTTTTGCCAGATATTAAATGATCTCAGTGGCCACTGAAAACTCTATTGTGCTTTATAAGAGTTTGTTAGTTCTAATTTAAAAACTAAAGGTTTAACCTAATAGGAGAATTTCCTGTCTTTATTCCCTGGGAATCTGACTGGCTTCTGTGTGTGTGTGTGTGAAGCTGATACTACCATCCTTACACTGCAAATACCAGCTATGCTTGTATTAGGCACAAAAAAGTGGGGAGGTTACAGCCGTGCAGCAGAATTCCATGAATATAACCAGCCCCTTTTGACTCATATGGCTGAGTTTAACTTTGGTCTCGCTCTGTCCTCAGAGCACAGATGGGGTTCTGTGGGTGTAACTGAAGAGGGAACAGAGCTTGTAACTTGGAAGCTACACACTGTGTGAAAACAAGTTAAAATTCCAGAAGACTTATAGTTTGTTTTAAAGTTTTATCCACCTCTGATACATATTGAGCCTGGTACTGCAGCTAAACATTTCCCTCTTATGGTTTGTCACTCTGCAGGCCAAGCCCCCAAGTTGCTCTGCAGAATTAAGATCCTTTGGGACTTTTAATGCTGTCACTCACTTTATTCATGAAGCAGAGGTCACAAGTCTAGGAGAGCAGAAAGGATTAGCAGAGTGATCAGAGATTGTGGACTCTGCTGAATTATTTGAAATTCCTCCTGTGGTGCATTCCAAGTATCAGTCTGACTGATTTGCCAAGCTTTGGGTGTTACTTTGGAAAAAAAACAAAACAAAAAACAAAACAAACAAACAAAAAGGCCATGTTGTGGTAGCTGAATCCAATAAGGAGTGTACTGGCAAAATTTGCAATGTGTTTAATACTGATTCATTTTCCCAGGAGTATTATAAAGTGATCTGTTATGTGCATCTGCTTGTTCTATTTCTGTTTCTTAGCCTAAGATACCTAACACAGGAGGCAATAATCCTGCATCGTGTTAGATCATATCATGTCACTTTGAACGTTGACCTTGGCTGACATAATGTGACATGCTACAGTTGAAGTAATGTAATGAGAGCCAATGTATCATGTGCTTCATGTTAATCTGAAGGTATCATCTGTGAACATAGCAAAAGGTTTGAATAGTGTGTGAAATAGAACTGCCCTCTGTTTCTCAGGTAGTCTGAGAGGCATGTGTTCAAGCTGAGAACCAAAAACAGAGAGAATGAAGAGGGGCAAAAGTGAGATGAGAGTTTCTGTCAGAGTTAGTAATAAAGATACCAATCAGCTAATTGCCTAGAAGACCTTGTTTTCCCCTTGACACCACTACAACCACAGTGGAAGTGTGACTGTGCAATGGGTGGGAGCATTGTCTATTGATCAGTTGCAATCTGTGGAGTTTTTGGTTTAGAAAGATGTTGTACACATTTCTGAAGGATTTGTTGCTGCAGGTCACCGAATGTATTCGTTGATATTGCTTTACTTAAAACAGTTAATGTAAGTATTTGGGCTTATGAAGCTAATAAATTTGATAATATTTCTTCCATTCATGTTACTTCCTGACCTTTTGACCCTCTGCAAAAATCAGTACTCCAGGGGTCCGTGGTTGGATTTGATGATCTTAAAGGTCTTTTCCAACCTCAACAATTCCGTGTAAAGGTCTTTTCCAGTCAAAATGCTTCTATGATTCTACTATCACTGTTGTTTTCCCAGGGAGACTCAGAGAAATATCTCTCTTCTTGGAAGGTATTTGGTAAATTAGATGTCAGATTAAAGCATGCCTGCAAAGTGATTGCTCATATTTCAATATTTAAAACAATGATATGTACTCCTAGAATTTTCTATTGTTTCTTTGGTGGTTTAGCAGCGCTCAGAGCCTCTTTTTGTTTCTTCTGTCATGTGCTGCTGTAACAGAATCATGTTCTTTAATGTGATCACTGGCTGGCTGACTTCTTTGTGCCACCTTCATTCTTATTCAGCTAGCTCTAGCTGACAAGGGATATTATTCTTGACTTTTTGTTAGACCAATATTTTCAGTCCTTGGTGCTTAAAAATTAGCCTTATAAAACTGCAATTGTGCATCTGCTTTGGTGAAAGCGCTAGGCAGCCAGAGCTGGAAGCGTTATAAAAATGAGCCAAGAGTGTACCTAGTGGCCTAATTTGATGAATGTTGGCATGTAGATTTGCTGCAGATGATAATCAAGCATCACTTTTGTTTCAAATAAGAGAAAAAAGAAAAAGACTAAAGAACCCCCCCGTATCCAGGCACAGAGGATTTTTGAATGCTGCAAATCTTGAGTGCCATATATCAGGCTTGGGAATACCTTAGAGCAGCTAGTAAGAAAAATGAAAGCTATATCTTCCTCCTTTGGAGGAAATGCCTTTCCTTACTCTGAACTGCCCTTTCAATCATAGTTCAGTGCTGCATTCTTGGCTATACTGAACCTGATTATGCTCCCATTGAAGATAACTAAAAATTCCCATTCTCTCCAGGAGTATGGGTCTAGACCATGGCTAGTACAGTAGCAGGGTTTGCGGGTGAAACTTTCTTCAATATAATCTGTAAACGTTCAGGGCTTTTCTAATTAAAAATATTTAATGAAAGCTCCCTTGTCTTTTAGGCCCTTTTATTCCTGATAATCTTTAAACCTATTGTCTAGTAATAGAATTGTTTTTGAAAGTTTATAGCAGAAAGAGTAGCATTGCCTAATAAGATGAAGTAAAGCATGATGATTTCTCCTCATCACTGCCAATTTTCTAAATATTAATTAAAAAGAAAGAAAATGACAAGTATTTGACTCTGGACTAGATTCAGCTGTGTACCAACCTTTCCCCCATTCAGGTTTAACTAGAAAATAGTGGAAGTAGGTAATGATCTGATCTACTTTGCTGTAGATTATTGTGGGGTCTTGATTAAAAACCAGAAGAGATGAAGCAGCATAGCAACAGATTTTCAGAGAAAGTAAAGGCTTATTGCATACCGATTTCCTGCCTTCTGTTTAAAACAATGTCAGGAGCAGGGGAAAATTAATTTATTTTGCCAGAACTAAGGAGAGTGAGCCTTGTCAGTTGCCAGTCTCAAGTGGGCCATCAAAGTACAGAGCTCAGAAAGCTTAATGCAAAACCTTAATGGTATTTAATGTAACTTAAAATTGGGAAAGTGGAGAAACCAGGTAATTTTCAACACTAATTTCCAGAATGGAGCATCATCCCACACTTGAATGCAGTCAGGAATCAAAGGACATTTTCTTCAAATGTCAAACTGAAGCAATACACCAACAGCATTGTAAGGACAGAACAATTGTGAGAGAATTTTCAACTCTCTAGTACATAAATCAGCAGTTGCACTAATTAAATATATGCAGAGAAAAGAGTTCTAGCTCTTTCTAGGCAGTGTTGCTCAGCAAAAAGGATCTCAGTTGAATAAAATCCTGGAGTAAAGGCCATAAAATGGCATGCTGCAGATTGTTGATGACACCTGGAGTTGCCAAAGAGGGATAGAGCGAATGTGAGGAAGAAATTGCATTTCTGTGTATAGTAACCTCTGACCAGCCAGATAAATCATGGCCAGTCAGAAGTTATTCCAGGGCTGGAAACTCTAGGGCAGTATCCAAGGCAGAGCCACTTGAGCTGCTGTGAGAGGTTTTCTATTTGTGGAAAAAAAGTACAAAAAACCCACCAACAAAAACCCAAACAAACAAAAAAAACCCCAAACAAAAAAAACCCCCAAACAACAGCAACAAAAACAACCAACAAACAAACAAAAAACCACCCAAACCAAACCAAAACAACCCCTCCCCCAAAAAAAAACCCAGAAAGAAGCTTTGTGTGTGAAATAGGGTGTTAGAGCTGAGGGAACTTATATAAAAACTCAAGGGGTGCAGGAAAATGCAACTTGTAGCTTTTCTTTCATTACTTCATTCCCTTTTGTTTGAAGTTAGCAATACCATGAACATACTGTAGGATTGAGAGCAGTAAGCACTATGAGAGTTCAAGAAACAGTCTCTTTACAAGGGGAGTGTTAAAGGTCTAAGGAAATGAATGTCTCTACAATTGTAAATTCTTTGTGGAACATTATGACTTGCATGACTGATTTAGCAATTACTATATATAGTGTCAGTAGAGCAAATAATTCACCAGAATCTTGGTTACAGTGCAAAATCTAATAGCATAGATCCTCCCTATGTCCCACTGAAGTCAGCATGACTTTTCAGATGTCTGTCATGGGACTGGGTCTAGAACAGGAATGAAAGAAAATACCTCTGTAAGAATGTTCCAGAAATAATGTGGGACTACATTTGGAAGAGGCTAATTGAAAATGAAGAAGAGTTTCGCTGCACTTCCAAAAAGGGTCAGGCATATTCCCCCTCCTTTCCCCAAAACAATAAAACTGTCAAGAGACTCATTAAGAACTCTCTTTCCAAACTATTTACTTTGATGGTATTTTCATACTTTCCTTCATTTGACTTTTACAGTTTCTGATACTCATAGGTAATAATTCAGCTGCCCAGAGGTGCATGCTCCCCAGCCTGCAGCTTGCTCAGGCATCTTGCATGCAGGGACCCAGGCTTGATCTGGCCTGGGGCATTGCTGCTGCATTTCCTCACACCACAAGGTATCAAACTATTGTAGTTCCTTTCTCTGATAAATCTCTTGCTCACTAACATAAAAAAAAAGTGTTTTCTAGAAAAAAGCTACTGAAATCTAGCCTCACCCTTCTAGCTTTTTGAATGACAGGATATGGTAGAGTGTGCTGAGAAGTGACTGTGCTTCAGAAGAGGAATAGCGTCCTGTCTTACAGGTAAGAGCTCTTTTCTGTCAGTTTTGTTTATATGTTCATTGTGCAAATGTTAAACATCCATTAGCAGAGCACCTTCTCTACAGAAGGATCCCAAAGCTTTTCACAAAACAGTTCAGAAGTAAGGCTGATGAAATGTAGTTAGGCTGTTCTTGAGAAGCTCTGAAACTGTTCTTCTAAAGACCACATAAAAACAGATTCTCAGGTTTTCAAGTCTGACTTGAAGATTAAAGTGGTATTAAAAGTCCACAGGATTAGCAAATAAGGGAAAAAGCAGATGGAGTTGTTTCTTGTGGGTGCTTAAAAGCAATGAAAACTTGTCAATATTTTTCATTTGAATTTTCGTGAAGAACTAAGAAACTTTGTTGTTGCTGGAGGGGGCAGAAAAATGTTGTGACTTTTACTGGCTGAGAAATATTTGAATGATTATTGACAGAGAGCACAGTGCATGGAATGTGCTTGGGCTTAGCAGAGTGAAGATGTTTGACATATTGGCAATACAGCGCAGGGTCAAGAGGTGACTGATGAATGTTGTGTTTCACAGTTCAAGCTAATACCCACTGCACGCCTTCGTGTGCTCTTTGTTATTGCACACGATTGGAACGGCAAACCAAATGTGGCTTAGTTAAACCTATGCAATGGTTCTAGCATGCAGGTGACTTCTTTTGGTTTAATCAGGCACAAGAGTAAACTAAGTCTAAATAAACTGCGCACAGACTAAGCAACGTGCAGGAGTTCGCATTATTTTGATTAAAATCAATTTCTTAACTAAATCCAAGGCAACAGTGAGTGCAGGAGAGAGGGAGTCATTCCCAGCACAGTGATTTACAGTGGCCTGTGACCATGACCAGTGTGGTCTGAACATGAAAGCATGCCATGAACAGGCCCGGTGGCTCTTGGTGTACTTGGAAAATTCATTGCAGGAGGTAAAGATTACAAGAAGGAAGAAATCAACCCATGAACCTCTTAAAACTCCACCTCTTGGCTTGATGCTCTCCCTGGCTGGCTGCTTCTGGCGTGCTCCCTGGAACAAGTAACAAAAACGACTCTGCTTCCAGCAGCAGAGACCGGGAAGCCAGCCGGATACTTTTCAACCCTACAGATACTTTTAAAGAATGGGAGGTAAAGGAACGAAATGGAAAACAGATGATAGACAGAGGCTGACGAGAACAGAAGGAATGCAGTGCAGGCAGCCTGTTTGTCTCAGAATAGCTGACATGTATGCCCGTGGAAGTGGCCAAGCCTGTTGGCAACAGTGTCTTAAAATAATGGAACAGTAATGCCTCTCTTCTGAAAGGTGCTGAGTACTTTGGGTTTGTAGCACCACTGTGCTGTGTAAGACCCAGCTCCCAGTTACAGGCATTTTACACTGCTGTGAGGCCAAGGACAAGTGTGGTCCATGGGGGAGGTTTGCATGAGAGAAAACTGCAGAAACACACAGCAGTCCCTGCAGTGCCTAGTGAGATGGGCATATACCTGTGAGAACCAGCTCTGGGGATCTGTGAAAGCAGAACACAACCAGAGAGCTAAAGCTGCTGAGTTCTGATTTCCAAATCACTCCAGTACCTGATTGAAGGATAGTTCTAAATAGATTTCACCTCCGTGGTGAGTCACACACAGAATTTTGTGTGTTTTTATGTTTTGTATCTAGAGCTGTTGTTTTCGAGGCAAAGAGACCTTCTCCAGCGTGGGTTCCTGTGTTGTACATATTTCATAGATGAGGAGCTGACAATAGCAGATTAATTATGAGAAATTTTCTTCTGCTGGCTCCAGAACTTACAAGCACTCACAGATATCCATAAAATGGCAACAAAGAATGATCCCACAGTAGGAATGACAATGGGATTCAAATATTGGCACGGTCATTGGCACGTTGGAAGTGATGTAATCCCTCTGACAAAATAACGTGGATGGGTACAGATACTGCCTTTGAGGTCCAGGCAAATGCAGATGTAGGGAAAACACAGGGAAGGGTTTATCCAAACTCCATTCAAAATGCAAAGCAAAATGAGCAGTGTTTGATTACAACCATCTGAAAGTGTGACATGGATGGCTGGCTGAGTTAGGAAGGCTTTGCTTTGGGAAGACACCACCTGGTTCTTGAGTAAGAATAGCTGGAGCATATTGCAGTAACTACATAGCTGTAAGTGTGCTAAGAGACACGTACCACCTTAATAACACCACATGTCAATGTGGTGATCCCACTTTTAAAGAGCTCATGTGAGAAGAATGAGCTGTGATGACAGTTTAAGGCCATTTTCCTATCAATATAGCACTGTTTCTGTGCTGGAAGACGTTATGCTGCTGCTCCAGTCTGCGATACCTAACTGCTATGCTGGTTGGATAAGCTGTCTGCAGACCAAGAAAAGACCCAGCATGAAAAGTGCATCTGCACATGCAGCAGTGATGAACACGTTGCCAGGGTGGGCTGGCACTTAGGGAGCTCTGTCCCTCTGCAGTCAAATGCCATTGCAATTGAAATTACAGAGAGTTTGCCATTAGCGCTGGTAAAGGTCACCCTTGAATTGCTTGCATGGTCTCACCTACACAACTCTGTTCATCTCCATACCTAAAGCCTCTTGGAGAAGTTTGCATGGTGATTAGCAGCTGACTTCCCTCCTTGTTCTTGCTCCATGTTATGAGAACATGGGAAAGCTTTGGGATCCTTCTGTAGAGAAGGAGCTCTGCTAATGGCTGTTTAAGATTTGCACAATGAACATATAAACAAAACTGACATGTCACAAGCGCGTTATTACCTATTATAGCTTGTGTGAACAGAAACTGTTAAAAATTTGGTTTTACTGGAAGAAGAACCACTGGTTTAGGCAAGAAAATATTCTGTCTGTTTTCAAGCTTTTGACAAGTCACTGACAGACTATGCAATCTAAAAAAAGAAATGAGTTTCTTCCCAGGACCTTTCATAAAGAGGCCTTGTCCAGCTCAGAATTTAGGAAATGTAGCCCCTTTTCGGAGTCTTGCAGTTGAGGTCAGCCTGTCTGTGATTACGAGGATCTCTAGACTTTGGCACTGTGCTGATTTAAGCCCTAGGGCACGCACTTAAATTGTCACATATAGTGTG
Source organism: Eubucco bourcierii (assembly GCA_013396675.1). Taxonomy (NCBI): domain Eukaryota; kingdom Metazoa; phylum Chordata; class Aves; order Piciformes; family Ramphastidae; genus Eubucco; species Eubucco bourcierii. The sequence goes on from VWZE01002424.1 coordinate 695,379, forward strand.
TCTCATACTGACATCTTCTTCTGCAGAAGTGAAGGATAATACAGCACTTGTGCTGTGGAATAAGACAGTGCTCTCTCCTCAAGCATGAGAATTGTCTGCAAATTTCAGACATGTTTTCCTTGATTGTGGCGGCTAATCAAGGCAAAAACCAAAGTTCATTTTACTAGGGGTGAACAATGCTTGGCAGTGTAGTGAATGTTAATACAGTTAATTATTCCTAATGCTCTGTTCATCCTCTGAAGAGTTCAATATCTCTAGACAAGGCTTTAACGATCCACAGCCACCCCGTGCTTTCACCCAGGGAATATTGCCTCTTCGGGCCAGTTTGTATAGCAAACTGGCCCTCAGTCTGCAGGTTCACCCTGCTTTTTTGGCTTGTCATATCTGTTACGGTGAAGTTGGGTGGGTGGCTTCAAATGGGCTTTGTTTTGTTACAGAAGCCGATGGTTATATTGTGCTTTCTATTGTCTCTGGTTTCTTCACACCTTCTCTCTCTCTAAGCTTTTGACAGAGTTGAGTGGAGAACCTAAAAATAGAAAAAGAAATCCCAAACATTTACTCACATGAGGGAATCAATAATAGTGTTTCACATCCCCATGGTGCTCAGTATCAGTGGAGTCCTCAGGAAAGCAAACCTTAACTAACTTGTACACTGAAAGGAATAAATTATCTTTGATAACACCTGTTTGCTAATACAATTTCTGTGGCAGTTTAGTAATAGTACTGTCTTGCTCTAAGCTATGTCTTTTATTAGATCAGCTTGTGTGTTGGGTGCCTTCATTTTACAATTGTATATTTCTACATATAAACAGCCTCTCTAATACTTGGAACAAAGCTATTTTTCAAAGTTGTCAGAGAAGTCAGCTGCATAAATACTTTTTCTGAACTTAAAAACTATGTTTGGGGTTTTTTTTTCAAGTATGTCAGTTTGGGGACAGGTCCTATAAATTGAGAAGCTGTGTGTTTTACCCTCTCATTGCTATGAGGAGGTTATTGACAGACCGTATTTCTTTAGTTGAGGGTCTACAGGGCCATATCCTGTACTAGTCTTTTGAGTAATAATTTTACAGCTGAGTTTTCGTTGTTGTTTTTGTTTGGAAAATGCCAGGATTAACTAGTCTTATTTTTGGAAGTTGTTCCCCTGAATGAATGTGGTTAGTTGATAGCTGAGTGCAATGCTGCCTTGGTCGGAGGCTGCAAGCAGGGCACTGCAACATGGGGATGTAGAGCAACCGTGCTGAAAATAAACTACTTTGCACTAGAACAGATGGGTGGAGCTTGGGTGACTGATTCCACCTCTGAATGATAATCTGCTATCTCCATTCAGCTCCAATTTGCTTTTTCTGACTATCCTGAGCTGCACTGGGCGCTCATTCCTAAGATTCTGCTGATGTAATTGGGAATTGCAGTGTAGTGATGACTTGAAGTGACCTGTCTGGGCCAGGCCCAGCCTCAGTTAGAAGATGGTGACTTTACTAGAATTGTAACCCACTATATTATAAAGATTTTTTTTGCAATGTTCTGTTCACANGTTCTCATACAAAACTACAGTTAAAAAAATGTTTTCTTCGGCAAGAAGCCATAATTAAAAATTTGCTTCGAGGAATAGAGAATGATTAATGAAGCTCCTCTTATTTAGTGCACTAAGCCTTCTTGAGATTTAAATGTCTGCTATGGAAAATAGCAGTGAATTATTTATAAAAGAAATTAGGCAACATACAGGGCTTGTGGTTTCTGTTCAGAGCAGAAGATAAAGAGCTTCTAGATTTAAAATTTATTATTATTTTATTTCTAAGTCCATTTTTCTTACTGAATTCTTGACATATGTACTGTTAATTAGGCAGTAATGATTTTCTTTCATTTGCACTGCAAATTACACCAATAATTATGCTTTTATTCACAGAATATATTTTGTTAACTGACCTTAGGTGCAGCGTGGAATACAAAATGAGAGAGAATTGTTAAATTCCAGTTGTTGCTTTGCTTTGAGATTCCTGGGGAGTTCTACTTTGGTTAAGTTTTGAATTTTAATATTGGAGGCACCAACAAAGATAGACGACAGAAAGATTTTAACTAGGTGTATTGCTTTGACAGAAGTCACTGGGTTCTACAATTAATTCTCACCAGTAGATCAATGAACTTCATAAGCCGCAAGTCACTCCGACAAGATGAAACAAATACAATCGTTAGTGAAATCTTGATAATTTGGAACACCAGGCTGTGAAACTAGGTCAGTGTACATCATCTTTGAAATGTTTTTCCCTCTGTAGCATTACATACTTGACTAATCTTGATGGTACAGTTGACATGCTTGGTGACTGATCCTATGCTAATTTAAACTCGCATTGTATGCCTACATTCTGAACATCAGGGCAGGAAGTTTCAGCGTGACATTGACAAAATTTTAAGAAGTGAATTTGACAGAAATAGTTTTCTGTTAAAATATGTACCTTTTTTTTTTAATTAAAAAAAACAAACAAACCTGAAGAATGGGTTTTGTTATTTGAGGATAGATATTTGAATGACTTATGCCTTTTTGTTGTTGTTCCTGTCCCAGTGAAATATTATATTTGACTTTTTAGGACAGGCTACTTAGAAAAATAAGATCTCTTTTTAGAAGTGCTTAGCCAAACTACCACAGGCAATTATTGGGAATGCTTCTTTTAGGAGGGTCTATGGTAATTTATTGGCCCTAGTCCTGCTCCTACTGATGTCAGTGGCAAAAATATTGTTGGTTTCAGTGAGAAAAGCATCAGTCTCCATTATCTTCATATGTTGCTATTTAGATTTTATGGTATTTCTTGGAGCATATATGCAACTTAAAGTGTTTCCTCCCCTCTTCTGCAGAACCCTTCCATTAGAAGAGTGTTTGAAACTGCCATGCCCTTCATCATACACTGCTTATCATCATTCAACCTATAATTTCTTCATTAGAGATGGCTCACAGAATTTCAGAAGTGAAGAAAACTTTTATAAAGGCTTTTGTGCAGGAATGCTGTAAACAGTTCTGGAAATTAAAAACTCATTTTTAAAAAATGTCCAGTAAAAGAAGTTTGATTCAAGATTAGATTAGATACTGTTTTCCTGACTCACTGATACATCTCATCTGTCTACCTCTCTCTCTTTTTTTTTTTTTTTTTTTTTTCCTTAAGGTGTGAATTTGGTGAGTCTTTGTTAGATTGGCTGCATGTGAATAATAATAATTAGAGTGCCTGGAGTGTTGTATATATTTAATGAGACAAATAATATATAAAAATATTATTTGGAGAGTTTAGGCTTTCAGTTCCTGCTTTATCTTTACCTCTGTTTTACACTCATTACATAATTATGAATTATCACTTTGGGGTAAATAGGAAAAACTTCAGTTTAAAACTAGTACTGTTTTAAGAAGAGAAAAGAGACTTAACACTCTTCTGGATGGACTATAAGTCTGGAATATTACACTTGTAGGACTTGAATTAGCTTCCTAAGTGAGCTTTGCAGAGGTGCTGAGAACTGACATCTCTCTTTGCCTCCGTACATGAATCTGCAGAACACTTGTTTGCTTATGTTAAAAAAACCGAGCAAAGCAACACAAGCTCTGCATAGGAAGGAAAGTCAAATTAAGATCCACAGGCTGGGTATTTTATCTCTCATCTTCTTTTCCCATCCTTTTTCTCAATGAGTGTTTTCCCATGTGGCTTAAAGTGGCGTGTAAGAGACATAACAAGCATAAATCTAGGGGAATGTCACAACATTTTTCCAACCTGAATGATTCTGTAATATTTATTGTCCTTTGTAATGCAAGAGGGAGAGTTGGTGGTTGCTCGGGGACAGATTACCAGATTGCTGTTTCTGGTAGGCTTACAGTCCAGGGAGAGCAGCTCAGTAGGTTATGGCCTTTCCAGAATAATTCTACTCTGTAAAGATTAAACGACACAATATCAGCAGTCAGGAATGCCCTTGGGAGTACCTTGTTAAGGACAAGGTGCTGCCAGTATATTATCAGATTTGGAGATAGTAGTAAATAACATACCAAGCTGTAATTCTCTGGTGTTATGATAATATAACTGCAATGTGGTCATACCCCCTTTAGTAGACTTGCTTGTTTCGTGGCTGAATTTTTAATGAGTTTCCTGGGACTCTTGCTAGGTGCAAACCTTCTTGCTTGTCACCTCAATGGAAGTCTGGTTCTGTAACCAATTACAACTTCAAAAGAGCAGCAATCGCTGACAGTGTGCCTGCTTGGGGTACTGGTATACAAATAATTACAGATTATAATTAAGCTCCCCATATTCACTGAACATTTGTGTTTCATCCAAAGACGTGTGTGTGTGTGTGCTGAGTGGAGCTCAGAAGTGTTGGGAGCCATTGTTTTGTACAGTGAGAAAACCCCAGGTGCTGTGCTCCATCCTCAGATACAGCCCAAGCACACAAGCTCCTGTGAAAATGCGTCTTAGAAATGTGAATGGGTTGCTTTGGGTATCCTCGTCCTGTCTTCAACTAAACTTCATCTAGGCACAGATGTGTGGGGTGCAGGGGGCTACACTGTGATGACTTATCATGAGGGTTTCTTTTGGCAAGCTAGGAAGAATTAGAGTGTGAATAAAGGGAACTTGTTCAGATGAAGACTCTGTTAATGAGAGCCATTATCCCTATTTTTGGAAAGTGTGAGATTTTTTAAAAATACGCACAAAGCTGCATTGTTTTTTTATTGCAGCAGCATTCACTGGTCACTTTTATCTTTGTGTGTGAATTTCTAATTATGTGTGTTAGATGAGTGATCTTTACTGTAAATAGCAATGTGGTGTTTCACTTGATCTGTCTGCTTCATTTTGCTTCATTGTTTGCTTTCTTCACCATAGTATCTTGCTTATTTTATCTTCCAACAGACATTTCTTTAAATCCTCTCACATGGTCCACCCCTCCCTCTTGGAATTTTTTGAAAAGGGCTTTATCTGTGCAGGCAGTTTCATTTGTCTTTTGATCTAATTTTTTAAATGGATGTGCATTCAGTTCTGGTAGCCCGGTACTGAAATCTTTATTCAAGGCCAAAGTGAGAAGAACTTCTGGGTAAGGTTCTTACCTATGATTTTGAAGAATCATAGAATTCTGTTGATTGGAAGAGAGCTTTAAGATCATCAAGTCCAACAATTAACACAGAGCTACTGGGGAAATTGAGGACTAGATGTATGGGTTACTTAATTGTGAGGCTTTCAAAGGTTTTTCAGGGTGAATATTAGCAATTTCCAAACTTTCAGTTCACCTCCTGAACGTTGATCAATGGAAGTATTGGTAACTGTCAGCCACTTCTGCAAACCTGGAATATTCACCTGTTGGGTGCACTGCAAGAAGCAGCGATTGCCTTGTTGCAGTCTAAGCCTCAGGGTATCAAGATCTCTGTCCAAGCAGTGATGTGGTTAGTCTGCACGTGAGAACAAAGGGCACTTGATGGTCACACTCTGCCGCCTCATTTAGCTCTTTTTTCTATGTTATTACTGAGGTATTCTCAAGAGCAGGGAATGTGAATAAAGGAGGCAGAGGTGATCCAGAAACATGAGTCGAAAGGATTACAAAACCCAAGTAGTTCTAACACCAGCTTTGGGAGAGGGAACAGACATTCTGAAAGCAAGCAGAAGACTCACCTATCTGGAGATGAAAAATAAGGAAAATCAGCAGACTTCAAATCTAAGCCTTTCCCAACATCTCTAAATCAAAATAAAACTGATTTGCAGAGAAGACAAGTGACTGGAAATGCAGGTATGCGTTGTGTTCAAAATATTTTCTGCAGGTCCTCAGATGTAAAACCAAAGTCAGATCCAGCTCTTCTATGCAAATGGGAGTGACTTAAACCCAGAATTTGTATGTTAAACAACTTGTTTAATAAATATTAGCATTCGAAGAGTCACAATGAGTCTTTGAGGTTAACATACCAATAAGATGAATGGGAGATGTTCATACCTCAGGCTGTAGATTCAACTCGACAGCAGAACATTGATTTACATAGCACAGGCTCTATCTTGGCAAACCAGAAGGGCTGCAGACATAATTTTTCTAAAGAGAAGCTTCGATTCCAGTGAACACATTTCAGTCTGCAAAAGGCCCCAGATCAGGAGAGCTGTTGGAGCTGGATAGCCGCTGGCTGCAACTTTAAACTGAAAGACATCAAATGGGCTTTTCACTGTAAAAGCTGAGATCTCAGACAGTTACTCTTCACTCCTGTCTTGAGAATCCCTTTTCTTCTTCTCTCCCCCTTTCTCCCAGAACTGATTTTCTGATAGGAAATGTAGGCCAAGGACATGGTGACCTTTACTGACCTTAATGTTATGCATATTTTTGTTTCTTTTTTAAACCAGTATGTCTCCCAATTTGTGCTTAATCTTTAGATTCCATCTTTCTTTCATACATTTTTTATTCTTTCTTATGTTGATGCATTATCACATTCCTTAGCTCCACTTTTTTCCCCACAGGACCTCTTCTGCTTGTCTGTTTTCTTGTTGTCTGTGCTGTCTGGCACACTAATTTGTCTCTTACTATCTTCCTTAGGAGCTTACTTTAGACAGGCATACGTATGGATGTGGATTTTCTATAGATCTCTCCTGCTTCAGCTCTTCCCTACAGCAGAGTAAGGCCTTCCTGCAAATCCCAGGATGCTTCTACCTTGGGCACAGAAAGGGGTAGGGCAGCCTGGATTTTACAATAAGGTCAAACCACAGCCGCTGTGTCTGTGTGTTTTGCAGCTGAAAGCCTTCATATTCTTTCTAGTACACGCTAGTTTGATTTGGGCACCAGTCTGGAGCACAAATGAATGTGTTGCATTTTAGTTCCAGTTGGTTACATTGCAAAACCAAAGCCTTGCTGTTTGGCCTGGCTGAGGATTCAGCAGCAACTGAGAAGGGAATAGCAGGGGCACTAATGTGAAGCTGCATTTGGCAGGGATGAGGCTTCTCCAGCAGCAGCAGCTGCTTGTACTGTGCTGCAGATATTGCTTATGTCTTTTGCCACTGAAGTCACTCAACTCTTCTGTGTAGTTATTGGAATTACCAGCTTGCAGCAAAAAGCCTAGTGTTTTTTGTTGTTTTTTTTTTTTCTTATGAAGGATTTCTGACTGCTTCTAAAATTTGTTTTTCAGAAAGTGTGCTAGTTTTTACCCATCCAGCTTGTATAATCACTTAATTAGTCATGGATGAGACATAGAACTTGATACATTTTTTTGGCTGGCATACCTTGATTTCTTAATTTTACCTCAGTAGAGCTGGAAAGAGGGCCAGTCATTTTATTAATGACTTTTTGTTGCATTGCTTTCAACAGCTCGGCCATCACTGCTCATCACATAGTCATGTGTTTGAAGCTCAGTATAACTACTCTCTAATAAGCTTCATTTTCTGTACCACTAGCTTGTGGTCTATAGTGTTAGTTTCCCAAGCATGATACTAAGCAATTTCAGGAAATGCTGGTACAACTGTAGCAATTTTCCTCAATTTGTTTCTGACAAAGAACTCGCTTCAAAATTGAGCTGGCTTCCTTTTTGTTCGAAACACTGGTAGACACAATTAGCCTCATTAACCCTGGTTTCTGTTTCATAACAGAAAATTAGCCTACAATCACTGATTTGCTGGAAAGCACTGTTGTAATTAGTCCTTAACAGTCTAATATGAAAATTCATTGCACTTTTAATTGTGCTGACATGTCAGTGTGTACAGAAAACATGCCTGATTTCTTACTTACCTTGGGGATTGAGATGAAGTCAAGGACCAAGTCCTTGGCTGGTTTACTGCACTGCTGAACAGATTGGACAAGTATCTGTCAAGAATGTCACAGGTGCATTGATCCTGCCATCTGAGAAGGCAGTAGGTGATTTCTGGAGGTTCTCTCTGCATCTGCAGTTTTGCAGTGTCTTGACCCTTCAAAGAGCCTAAGACCTCACCAAGGGCCGTTTTAAATCCTGGCCCCACTGACTCAAAGGTTTTCCTTACTAATCCTCCAAATTGCCATATTGTTCCAGATTTGTGCCAGAGGAGAGCTCTACCTTGTTCAAGCTGAGACAGGTGTAGCACTGAAGACAGTGCCTTTTTACCAAGACAGAAATGGAATTACTCAAGTCAATTATTCTCAAACCTCTGCAGCTAATCTGAAATTGGTTGATCAGAAGAGATTTATCATCCTCTTTAGGACCTGTGTCACTTCAGTGAATGTGTCAAGGACTATGGTTCTGTTCCCATGCAACAACTGAATTTTTCAAGACTGTTATACCAATAGGAGAGGAAGGATGTAGTTCATGTGCATTGCTAAACCATTAGCTGGTACATGGTACACCACACCCTCAGAGGTTTACAGAACAAGTGCTACTGCAGGTTGATAGATCAGGCTACTCTGAACTGATCCCCAAACTGCATGAGGCTCTTACCTAGCCACTGTCAAGCAGAAAGAGAGCAGGTCTGTGTACAATCCTGTGTGTAGAAGCGTACTCAAGAACTCCTCTAGAAATCTGGGCATATCACTTAGGCCATATTAGATTTCTCTGTGAAATGGATGATATTTAAGTAAATGCAGACTTCTTTGTTAGCATTAGGAATAGGAGATGACCTTAATTATTTTTAATTCGGCATAAAAACTCTAAGGGTAACTCCTAATCTAGCTCTGTCCTTTCTACATCTTTTGTCCCTCAGGAGTGAGAGATAGTGACTGCCTACCTCTGGATGTGTCATGAGTGTCTTCAGTGAAGGACATTGTAGAAATACTTTAGTAATATTTCAGTGAAAGACAAAAGAAATTAATTGTATAATTATAACACCTTAATTCCTGCACGTGGGACAGAGGACAGATTTAGAAATGCTTGTAGGGCTGCTTGCACAATAAGGAGCTGAAGACTGGATCGTGTCCCATGTGTTCTAGTGAGAGATGTCCCTGCCTGTGGTGGTGGTGGTGGGGAGTTGGAACTAGACAATCTTTGAGGTCCTTTCCAACCTAAACCATTCTATGATTCTATTATGTGATTCTATGATTTGTGCAAGAAAGGGATTATCCTACAAGTCTCTAGTGCCTAATGAAATCTTTGCCTAAGGGACATTTTTGTCCTGTATTAGATATTCTTCTTGTTTCTCAATTGTTCTCTCTAAATGCATATGGCACCCTGGGGGTGTCTCCATTTGAATGATCTCAATTGCTTCTGTGTCCATTTGGGTGCCAGGCTAGTGGTCTGCAAAGTAAAGCTGAGCTACTCTGTCTTGATATCTGAACTGCAAATGAGGAATTCTGTAATTTGAGTTCATGTCACTGCATAAGTTTATTATGAAGTTCTTAAATAACCAAACAGTAACTAAATAAATGGTAATTTAATATATTAGGTGCCCAGAGCATTTATAGTCAAAATGATAGGGAAATTAATATGAACTTGCTTGTTTCACAAAGGAACATAAAAGCATTGACAAATAACAAAGGCTTCCAAACCCATCTTCACTGGTGCATGAGGCACCCTGTGTACAAAATGATAGTGCTAGGAATGTCAGCCAATCAAGCAGTATAATTGGCCAAACTACTTAAGTGCCTCCTCACATAGAAACGGGTTTTAACATTTTCTTTGCCACGTTTCAGTTTCTCTAAAGTGTGTCTGATCTTTACTGTACTTTCAGCCTCTTGAAGAGTTTTCTTAAGCCCCTGCTTGATGATCTGAATGACATGTTGAGCTATGACCTAACCCTTCTCCTAACTGAGAGCCTCAGTATGCATGCCTGCCTTAGAACTGGAAACTCTGGAAGTAGTCATAGAATCATAGAATGGTAAGGTTGGAAGGGACCTCAAGGATCATCTAGTTCCAACCCCCTGCCATAGGCAGGGACACCTCCCACTAGCACAGGTCACTCAAGACCTCATCCAGCCTGACCTTGAACACCTCCAGGGAGGGAGCATCCACGACCTCCCTGGGCAACCTGTTCCAGTGCCTCACCACCCTCACTGTAAAGAACTTCCTCCTAACATCCAGTCTAAATCTCCCCTCTGCCAGTTGAAACCCATTGCCCCTTGTCCTGTCGTTGCAAGACCTCGTAAATAATCCCTGCCCAGCCTTCCTGTAGGCCCCCTTCAGATACTGGAAGGCTACTCTAAGGTCTCCTCGAAGCCTTCTCTTCTCTAAGCTGAAGAGCCCCAGCTCCCTCAATCTGTCCTGATAGCAGAGCTGCTGCAGCTCTCCGATCATTTTTGTGGCCCTCCTCTGGACCCGCTCCAACGCTTCCATGTCCTTCCTGTGCTGAAGGACATGGTATTGGCTCCTGTTTCTCTTGTTTCGGTGTGGCATGATGTCAGGCTTGGTCCAGCTGAGCTTCAGGGTATCTGCAGCCTCACTTATTCCTATAAGAATGGATTTGGAGCCCCATTTGCCCCTGTGCCAGCACAGTTACATTGACAGTCATGTGAAATAGCCTCATCACATGAGCAGTAGGTGAAATGTTCAAATGCCAGAGGATGGTTGAATGTACCTCAGATTACAAGTAGTGAGGTCAGCAGGCAGTGCTTCAGTCCCTGCTAGCTACGATGTATCAGTGAATGTGTGCCCAGAGCAGAGTTCAGGGAGGTATCCACTCCTGATGAAGGGAGCACCTTCTCCCTGTCTGCATAGCAGGGTAAGTTCCACTGCCCACTGCTAGCAGTCTGCAAGGGTGAAGACTGCAGAGCAGAGATGATAATTACAGCCTCCTGACTAGTGATTTCCATGTTGTATTCCAGTTTCCTCACTGATTTTCTGTGATGAATGAGGATAATTCATCTATATGAACCAATTTACTCTTCTGTAAAGTGATTACACTGGTAGTTTCTGATTGCCACGCTGTGCTGCGTGTGACTGTTTGAGGGATGCCTTTGAGATGCTTGCGTGAACATTGCTGTGTTAAGGCAAAGCAGCATCGTCAAGCGTCTGTTTCAGGCTAGAGTCACATTCTGCTGGGAAACAGTTTACTGTGCATGCACACACAGGCTCTACCTCTTAGCCTGCGTTTGTCAGTCCTCCTTTCTCTTGTTGACTTTCTTTTGGTTATTTCACTCCTAACCTGAAAATGAAATTAGGTTAGATTATTTCAAACATCTGCAAATGTAGTAGAATGCACAGGAGACACTTTCAGCATTAATGTTCTGTGTATTTTGTTCGGGTAATTAAGCATGGAAAGGTCACCTTATGTTCTAACAGGAAGCATGGAGAGATGGCAGAAAGAAAAGTCAAGTTTGAGCAAAAACAGTTTAAGGAGAATGCATCAGCATCTGACAGTATTTATTATTCATTCAGTGTTCCCTGAGCTGCTACAATACATTGATTCCAAAGCTAGGCCCATACATTTTGTGTTCAAAAGCTAATATACAGTATGAGATTGAATCCAAGAAAAGGGTTAGGCAGCTCGAAGAGTCCATGCTGCTGACAGCAGTTTGGCAATGTTTGTCCTTTGGGACAAGCATCCAGATGAGGTTTGTTCAAAGCGCATCAGTCCTCTCTCAAGGAAGGACACATGAGGAGGTTCTTCTGTCAGACACCTATGTGCCTTGTGAATATTCTGTCTTTAAATTGTGAATAATAATTAACAAAAAAAAATCCTTTTAAAAAACCATCAGGAATGAGACCAGTGGATAGAATTTGCTTATGAACTTCCAACCATTTTTGCCTGAAACTTTTCCCAACTCGGATATACTGCTTCCTTTCTCACTTTGCTCCTTGTGGTATTTTTTTTTTTTGCAGCTTAGCTCTGTTCATTACTTTCCTGGTGAATCCTTCCAGTGCAAGTCACTCACTGTACTTATAGGTGAGCTTAGTCCACCTTGTAACATCCAGAAATCCCTTTCTGAACTAGTAACACTTAGATGGGATTCAGCTGATGGTCATTATTCCCCTCAGGCTTCTGGGGAATGAAGTAGGGCAAGCTGTGAACTGTTGTGTGCACACACAAAACTTACCTGTTCTTGATATTCTAGTATCAGATACTAACATAGCATAAGGATGGTTTCTTAAGGTTGATCTCTGACCTCACAGTACAAAAGACTAGGAGGTTATACAGGTTTCTGCTTCATGTAGGGCAAATGAGTGCAGTGAATGAATGTAATAGAAACTAATTTTTCTTCTGCAACCAGTTGTAACAGAATATGTTTAAAAGCCACTCTTAGGAGACCTTCCTGCCTCATCACTGACTGAGGGGGACTATCTGTACTGTGCAGAGCTGCAATTTATTTATTCATGCCACGAGTTCGAATATTTTTTCCCCCCTCTCATTTCCCCTTATTCTCTCAGTCCTACATCCTGTGTTATGAACACCTGGCAAAGATTTCATTTGAGTTTTATGCAATCTTTTTCTTCTGTTATTTAATAACCCCAGCACTCTCTTGGATGCCCTGCTGACATTTTGCTTCTTATATAGTTGAAAAATTTTTATTTGCCTTTATCCTTGAAAATATTTTCCACTCTTCCTTGCAGCCTTTCCTAGCGATTTGTTTAAAGTTTATTCCTGCCCTTCCTTGTCCGTCTTTTGTCTTGAATACCAGTTTCATACCTTTTAGTTGCAAAGTAATTTATCTTTTGTGTCCTTTTTCTGAGTGATTCACCTCACTTGGATCGCCTTCATTCTTCTAAATCTGCTGAATCACAAAACACTCATCCGTTTTTTGCTTTTCCAAGGCCAAATAACAAACCTAATAGACAGGAAATAGTGAAGGCTTGAGGGGTGTTGTATATCTAATGGGAACACCTTCAGGAGGACTGGCAGTGTTTCAGCAAGCAGCTGACCTTTGGTGGTACTTGTCCTTAGTGAAAGTGCTGTCATGGTTAAAGCTAAACTACAGTACCTGCTCTTAAGGACATATGGTAGATCTTGCTCTTAGGAGTTGGCTGCTCTCTGAATGAAATAGGTGCAATGTAGTTATCTTAACTACTCCTCTACATTCTTTTATGGCAAAAGTTGTTTCTCCTCTTTCTCTCTCTCTTCAGATATTCTGCTTTGGATGTGCACCTATTGACTCCACTAAGATAGAGCTTCCATTTAGTCTTGTTTCACCACTCTGTTTCAGCCAAAACCTTATTCCTGTGATCTCTGGATCAGCTTCTGTTTGGTATGCAGTGTCTTGCCTGAAGTTCTGAGCATACTATTTCACTGTGCTGCTAGGTACTTCAGCATCTCTCCTGATCAGGCCTTCATGTGTGCTTGCAGAGCTATCATTTAACTGTGTCACTTTGCCCAAAACCAAAGCTGGAAATTCCTGAGGCAAAAATGCCATTATGGTTTCTTTTTATGACTATATTATCTTAGAAGCTGTCTCAGTGGGCCACAAGCATGCTTTTCAGCAATGCAGCTAGTTAACTATGATACGAGAATGTCCAACCTGCTTACCAGGTAGGAAAGAGTGAAGAGGGATGGTAGCACTTCCACAAGCCCTCTGTAAGCCACTACAAGGTCTCAGGTGAGATTATCACTTCTTCTAGTTTTCAGTTTAACTTCTAGTGGCAGCAGATATAGTTTTGGAAGAGAATGAAAGAATAGCCTGAAATTACAGGAAAGCAGAAGGAACTTCCAGAAAGGCACACTCCTCACTGAAAAATCTTTTATATCTAACCTCTGATCCTGCAAGTTCAGAGCAGGAGAGGAGACGGCAAGTTCGGGCTGATAGAATTTAGTTTTACAGGAAGGAAAAGACTTCTATTGTCCTAGACCACATAATCTCCTTGCACGGTGTGTAATGTTTATAGAGAACAGGGGGTCGCATTCGGCTGGCTGTCAGCAAGAAACAGCAAGCTTCAATTAGCATTACAAAAGCTGAGTACTTAAAAAGATAATATAACTACATGCAACAAAAGTAACCGGTTTCAGCTGTGATAAGAGGATGGTCTTTCCTTCCTCAGACTTGGCTCTCTTCCTTAATTTCTTATGTCTTGTTAAATTCTTTATAAAATACATCCTGGTATTGAAAAGGTAGAACCTAAAGCAGCTGTCTCCTTTGCTAGCCTTGCTGTCAAGATTTAACAAATTAACCTAGATCTACAAATGAAAAATTTCAACAGCTCATTTTAAGTATTGCCACATCTGAGGAGGTATTCAGGTTAGGAACAGAGAGAGCTGTTGAGCAAACAACTTACTTTGGGACAACTTTTGAAGCCCAAACTATTCCTTTGCTAGCCTAAACAGCCCCTCTGCTCCAGTTGTATGATGTTAATGGGAACAAGAGCTGGCTATAGATAATTAGGGCTGGCTTTAACTGTGTGGGATACTTGTATGTAGGAAAGAAAGAGCTGGTTCTCAAGGAAAGAAAATGAGTTCAGTAAGAACTGCAGGCTGCTTCCCTCTTCATCTTCTGCTGCTTCCTGGGGGTTAGGGGTGTCAATGTACAATGCTGTATTTTAACACTGACTGCTGATTATTCAAGTGACTATCAAAAAAATTACCCTGCTGCAAAGAATATACTGAAGATATAGTGCCCAGAAATCTCCATGCACTTCAATGGAGAGCTTTTGCCAGAGAACAAAAAACCTGGGGCTACAAGAAAAGACAGAAGGAAATGTGGAGCCTGTGCTTCCCTGGGGGGGGGAAAAATCAATTAATTAATATTGATTATTCCATAAAGCATTTAAAAATATTTTCCCCTGTTGTTCAAATTTTGCTGCTTCTAAGTCATAGAGGAAAAGGGTGGGGGGGGGGGGGGGGGAATGCTGAAAAGCAAGACCAAATATAGCTTGCTCATCCCTTCAATTCTCTAGTATGTCTCCCCCTTATCTTGTTCCTACTCGTGGCAGCGCAGTACCTAAGGCTTGCACAAACTGAAGATGACAAAGGGAACTGGAGAGAGGAGGGTAGGCGTGGGAGGCTGAGGAGTTGTTTTCTCCTGTCTGGGACTGGTCTCCTGAGCAGTCTGCCAATGATGGACAAAACCTATTCAGAGGAGAAAAGGGCTTTCTCCTCTCTTCCCTGCTGTAATGTCTTGCTCATTCATTGTAGCTTTATTGATTAGAATAAACTGTTATTACAGAGAAAGCAATGTTGTGTTCAGATAGCAGCTAGAGAAAGCAATAAAAGAAGGAGCTTGCAAGAGTCCAGTCTGACAACTGGAGTGAGGTGGTAGCTCCTGCATCATTGGGAGCCACGGAAAGAAAACTGTTGCACACCACTGCTCCTAACCTTCTCACAGTTACTTGCACCTTACCCTGTGCCCACCTCTTTCTCTTTGCTACTCTTTCCTAGAGTCTCCAAGCATGGAAAAGGTTGGACTTCTGCTGATCCACTGGACCAGGGTGAATTCTGGGAGGGAGTCCTCTGATATCTTGTACTCTTTCTGATGGTTTACCTCACGGCCTTGTCTTCCCAACAGGGCAGAAAGGTGAGGAAGAGGTACAGGGAGAGGGAGGCTCCTGCGTACTGCCTGGGGTGTATGGATCCCCTGCCATATCAGAATGGACAAGCAGGTGACAGGCCTGATCTGCTCTGTTAGCACTGCTTGGCAGGGGAATGATCTTACCCTTTGTTTAATTTTAACATTTCAAAACTGTACTCCATGTTGCTCCGTGTTACTGTCTGCCCACAGAGCCCTGCCTCCTCCACAGGTGGTGATCAGGCCATGTTATTGAAGTGTGGTATAGTGGTAGATGCAGCAGTTGCATTTCTCATAGACAACAAGAAAATTCTTTTTGTGGGGAAATCAAAGCAATCTTTATTTGAAACACATTCCATGAAAATGTAAAATGAGCAACACTTTAATGCATAATTTAATTTCTGTTGACTTTGTTGTGACTTTAGTTACACAGTTCACTGGAGAAGGAAAGCATTGCCATCTAGTTTGTGTACTGGCTGTCCAGTGTGCCCCTAGTTCTGGCTCTTCCCCACAGAGACAGTCTGCCATGGCTTTGTTATCTGTCTCATCCCTTTTCCTCCTCCCTGCTTTGGTCTCTCTTGTTTCAGCAGAGCTCGGCAAGTGCCTGCCAGCGAATCCCTTAGCCTGCCCTGCGCAGCTCCCCCAGCTGCTCTGCTATCCTATCTGCACATTTGCTTCACCCTGTTGAGACCAAGGCCTTAGCATGTGTTTTCTCCATGGTACTATTTATTGCATAATCTTTCACTCCCAGTTCATTATTTATTCAAGCATGCAGTTCACATCCTCCCGCAGTGGGGACTAGCAGAGGGTCCTCCTTGGTAAACAGGAAGGTTTTTTTTTTTTTTTTACGCATTTAATTTTTCTCTGTGGTGGTTTTTTCACTGCTGAAGTCACTACTTTTGGCACAGCTGTGGTTTCCATGCTGTGATTGTATTCATATGAACTCCTTGACATTCTTGTGCCTCTTTTCCAAATGATGGGCACTGTCCATAGTTGATGTGTTGTTTTTTTCAGTCAGCTCCAGCTATGAGTACTTCACACCTTTTCATTTCCAGACAATTTTTTTTTCAGGGTAGTTTATATCATCTCTCCTGCCTTTAACAGGCCAGTCCTCTCTCCATCAGTTCTGGTCTGGACTGACTGACTTCCTCTGCTTGGCAGGTTCAAACAGCTTTCTCAGACGCACCCCTTACAACTGAAGGTGGTGCCTTGTTAGTGCCTTGCTGTTGGGTTGGTCTGAAATTTGTCTGTTGCCAGAAGCCTCTTTTGCAGCCTCTGCTCCTAAACGTGACTCTCACATGTTTTAATCTTTTGTGGTTGAGGCTCTGCTCCTGTCTCTATTACCACTCCCCAGTCAGCCTTTTCTGCCCAGATTAAATGAGAACTGTGAAAAATGTCATCTTCTTCAGGACCACCTCTGGCCAGGACGAAGTTCTCTACTCTGACAGTTGCACTCCTTTTGGCAGTCACATTGCTGTCTGCAGCACTTCTGAAACCTTCTCCAGTTGTATCACACATTCCCAGAGAAATTCCAGCTCTGACAGCACTTCTAATTGGTTTGGTTTTTTTCACTTTATGTCTTATCTTGTTTTACTCTAAGTGCTTTGTGTTGTCCTGAAGTCACCCTGAGCCAGAGAGAGTGGCAGGGATTTGCCTTGTCCAGGGTCCAAGTTCCAGCAGCCTGACACAGTGTAACATGAGAATTGGCATAAATGGAAAATCCGTTTCAAATGGCTCAAGCCAGCGCACGTAAGAATGTGTTGACTGCAGACAGTGTGTTGTGTGGATTGCATAGATAAGCATATTCTCTGTCATTCAGGGCACAACCTGCCCTAAATGCATGTATCTGCTCCTTTACAGATGGGCTAGTTCTTAGTACACTTCTGTTTTCTTTAATGATCTATAATGTGTTTGCCACATTTTTGATCTGTCCTTTTCTAGCTAAATCTGCCTCAAATATACCATGCACCACAGGTACGTGGGAAGGCCAGATGGCTCTATAAGGGCTCCTCACCAATTAAAAAGTATCCCCTGTAGATGAATACAGTCAAGTGCTATAGTTTGACCCACCAATAGATGATTTTCCAGCAGCACATTCACTTATTAAAGCTGCTGATTGTAAGAGAGGAACGCCTTTCTGTAAAAATTAAACTACTGCTGAAGAACCCTTTGGTGGGAGACCTTCACCTCTCTCGACAAACAGCCCAAGCGATTGAAGAGGGCTAGAATTCACCTGCAGAAACTAAGAAGAGCTTCTCTATAGGTGTTGTTCCAATTTAGAGACTGAAATAATGGCCTTTGGCCCCTGCCCTACATGGGAGGATAATATGAGAGGTTTTGAGCCAATGGATTTGCATGAGTGTGGAGCCAGCATGGAGAAATATAATACAGAGTACTTTTAAAGTACCTCCTTTTCTTGACTACAGCTCGACAGGCTGTACCTGTTTACTACCACAGTTTGCAATTTCTCACTTGGTAACAGCTGCAAGGCACCATGTTGTGCTGTTAGAAAGCCTCAAGCTGGCTCTGAGAAGGCTTGTACCCGTATACAGTGCTCAACTGCACACAGATCTGGAGTCAGCTCAGTGCTGGCTGAACTGAGAGTCTCTGCAGCACCCTGCTTTGCAGGGGAGATGCAAACCTGCTGTGTCCCATGCTCTTTAAGCATCTCCTGGCTGCCCATAAAATGTAAGGAAATGTCACTGCATGGCAAGGAGATACCAGACACTGACGAACAAGTTAAATTTCGCTGAACCAGCCATGATATACATGATCTTCTACTTGTTCCAGAGAGGTTTGCAATGGTTGATATTCCCCTTTGACAACCCTGAAAAAAGGACTAATGCTGATTGCCAGTGTTTTCTGACAGCAAAGCAAATAACTTTTTAGAGACAATGACTTGTTTACTTTTCAGTGAAACTTGAAGATATTTCATAATAGAATTTGAGCAAATTTACCAGATGTTTCATCCCACTGTGCTGTTCTGGCAGGCCTTCAAGACAGAATGCTGACTAAGGCAAATAAATCAGGCTGTGTACAAATGGCTTGGGGAAGGAATACAACATATATGCCTGAAACCATAGGAATATCTTACCCCATTGATCCTTGGGATTTCCTGATGTTTCCTGTGTTTTTCTTAGAGACTGATTTCAAATACAGGAGGGAGAAGGGGGTTCTGTTTTGTTCTCGCAGCCTATGGCGAGACACGTCTTTGTCTAAGAACACTCCTTGTGCTGGCATTGGAGATTACAGATGTAAAAATGATTAATTTAATTCTGGAGCCAGGCAATTATCTATCCAGCTGGGAAAGAATGGGAAAGAAGACTTTAAGGTGCATTCAGAAGCTGGCTGTGTCCCAGCAAAGTACTGTATTGCTCTACAAAATAATATTCCCTTCCTCATCCATCTGCTTCTCTTCCACCTCTCCTGCCCTTTTGCTTTGTTCACTCTCTACTAATCTCTTTGCTTCCTTGCTGCACTATCCAACAGAGCTCTGCTGGTTCCCTTGTAATCAGGAAATAAAGCCACCTGTAGAGGACTTTCTTCTTTTAGGACCTTGCATCGTATGGTTAACCACACAAAACTATTTTAAAATGAATTTCAGCTCCTGCTTTACTGACTCTTATAGGACCTAGTTCAGTTTACTGACCACTGTCATTGTAAGTTTGTGCTATGCAGTCTTCTTTTGCCCTGGACACTTACTTTCTTTTGTTTACTCTGGCTTTCATTTTCTCTTACTGTAGTTCTCCTAGCTCTCTAGATATTTCACTCCTTGTCTCTGTCTTCCCTACACATCAGGAAAAAGCAACCGGTGCTTCCATGCCATTTGGAAGCAGAAGGAGCAATAAAGGAAATACTATTTCTGCTTATTGACTGCAGTAGGAAAGCATCTGTCAAACTAAAGCCCACACCAGACCAGTAGCAGTTGTGCTAGTGATACCTGGTTCACTAGAGTGGAAGAGGCACAGCATCGTGTCACTTTATCCTTGCTTGGAGTGATTTCAGTAATGTGTCCCTGAAATCCCTCTGTACTAAAGGCCATGCTCGCTGTAGGACTTGCTCTGCTGCACCTCCTGTAGGGCCGTTTTTGAGGATTCTTGCTCACTCCAGGGTGACAGTTGTACCAGACAACCCCATTTCCAGTCCAGGAGGTGTGAAATCAGGATACCCAAGTGTAGTAAACCATTTTAAAAATTAAAACACAGACACACATGGACTCACAAAGAACAGGTTGCCTTTGAATAGAGTTTGTCCCTCTGAATAGCCATGTCAGGTGCAAAGATGCTGCATTTTAAAATCACAGTCATATTATTTAAGCAAGCTGTATTATTCTCTGTGTTGCCTTTACCTGGAGATTGCAGGCATTTGTGATTATCTGTCATTTTACCTTTATATAGCTGTTTCATCCTGATAGGTCACAGAAATATGCCACGTGGCAGTAACAGCAACCTCCTCATCCGGTATGCTACAATGGAACAGAGAGAAGGGGAGTGTCTATCCCAGGACTGCTGTAGCAAATTGCTACACTTAGAGGCTGTAAGGTCATTCTGCTCCATTTTTTTAATGCTGTGTCTGAGCACAGCAGCCTATACTCAGAGAATTGCGTGGTGTTCAAGTTACCTGCCTGTGCAAGACGGAACGGAGTCAGCTGTATTTGGGTTTAACATGTGCTTCTTGTGGCAATAGGTATTCCTCAGCTTGTGCTTGGGACAGTCCTGAAACCAGGGCTCTTAAAATACAGCAGCACCTTGAGGGTTAAAGGCAACACTGACTACCCTCAAATACTCAAATCTTAAAAGCTTCAATACTCAAAGCTGTTGTCCTGTCCAGCCTGCCTCTGCTGAGTGAGTCTGCATGGTTGGCACCACTCCAGCTGCAGCTGTTCTTTAAAGTAGAAAAACTGGTTGGAAGGACTTTTTTTTTTTTTTCTTTCCTCCCTTAATTTGTTTTCTCAGCTTTGAGAATAGTTGTGTGTAGTGTGTCCCTCTGTTGTTGTCCACAACCCCTCCCCCCCCTCCCGCTCTTTGACAGTAGTTTCAGTTTAGCTTGTGTCCCACCACTCATACGCTCAGTGCAGCCTTAAAGAAGCACGGACCGAAGCTCAGCAAGTTTCAGCAAGGCCACAGAATTGTTGGAAAGGTTCCCACAGACTTCTTCAGTGAGCTCTAAAAGGCAGACTCCAGTGCTTCCAGTGCTGCTGTAAATAACGTCTAGAAGGGGCCAGATAAGGAAGGAGGGGTACACACAGCCTCGCTTCCAGATTGTCTTTAATTTCCTTTGTCTTTTTAAAGAGAAACGAGGGAGCTAATTTCATATAACTTGGCACATCATCAGATTGTTTGGCCCTTAGGGGTCTGTTTGGTGCTGCCTCTCCCACTGACAGAAGTTCAGGCTCCAGGTTTTATTTGGAGGAATCAGAGAGGCCTCCTGGGTGCCTGGAGGGGAGGGCACAAAGTGTTAAAACGCAGAAAGAGTGTTAGAAAGGACAGCAATTTTCTGGCTTTTGATCTGTCACTTGGCAGAGCCTAGACACAGCTTGTCTGGGGCTATCTCTGTAGCAGAGTTTGGAAGTGACTGAGCAAGGCACTGCTCAGCCTGGAGATGAAAGTGCATCTGAGAGCAAAGGGGCACAAGGTCCTCTGCTTGGAGCAGGATCTGCAAAATGCAAATGCAGTGCTCCTGTCAGCTGGGAAGCCATCAGGGAGGATGTCTTTCCCATCTTTTCTCTTCCCTGCATCTCTTTGAACAGGTTAAACTGGATTTTGTTGTTCTGGACTTCAAGGATGGAGAGAGCCGAAGCCTGCATCGGCAGATAGAAGGAGGGTATTAGGGTGGGATAGCCAGATAAAGCAACAAATATTCACTTATGGGAACCTTAGAGTGTCACTCCCTTAGTGCAACAGAAAGGGACAAGGAGACAAATTAAATATAGAAACTAGACATGACTTTTAAAAGTCTGTGCTCTTAGTCAGCGCTAGGGTACAGAATGCACAATTTCATGCAAATCAAACATCATTTATTTTCTCTTTTGCTTCTTCAGTTTTAAGTATGAGCTGAATGAGAACAAGAGCTTTTTTTTCAGCACCCTATACCTAGGTAAATTCATACTGGGAATGGAGAAAGTAGAGTGAATATGAATATGGACAATGACATCGCCAATGATCCAAAAATATTTGCACTGGGTGACCTGAATAGTCTCTTGAATATAAATGAACCACAGGGGAAAAATTTCTATTAAGAGCAAATGCAGTGGCTAAAAGGGTGATATTGCTGAATGGGAAATCTGCAGAAGCATTAAAGCTTGCTGAATCGTACACAGGATTAAGCGAACTGACACATGGAGAAAAAGAATTTTCAAAATAAACAGATTTTTATTCTTTGAAAGTCTTTCTGGGAAATATAGTTGTAATTTTTCAGAGAGTTATGACTGAATTGTCATACCATACCCAGTAAATTACTGCTGTAATCTAGAATGATGGAATGTATTCATGTGGTAGAATGGTGATCTGTAATCACATAATCACATCATTACGCTAGACAGTGGGGAAAAAAACATAAACATTTGAAACAAAATTAACCTTTGTATGCTAAAGTGAATAACTATATGTTTCCTTGTGCAGGACACCTTCAAAAGGGTTTGCCTAGTGGATTGTCACACAGCACTTTCTCCTTATGATTGGCTCGTTTACCAATGTGGGGCTAAACCACACAGAGGCAGAGGACTTTGCCAAGGCCATGTGGAACAGAACTTAATTTCTTGGTCGTCTTTTCTTTGCTGACCCTCTATGTGCTGCCTCTCTAAGATGATTCTGGTGAAACAGGAACAAGCAAAAGCAATAGCTAGTGATACTTCTGAGAATTAGGTGGTCGTGGTTATTGCTGCTCTTCTACAACCTACTGTCTCCTAAGTCATGAACACTCTCCTCAAAGTCAGTCTACCTAGGCCGTCACAGAGGTGTGCAAGTGTGGAGGTTAAAAGCTAGTAAGCTGGACCAGGCAGACTGGCGAGGGCTCATCTGTCTTCTCACAAAGCTTCAGGGCTATTTTGTCAGTGCCTCATATTTCTTATCAGGTGAAGTCTAAGTAGTGGTTACTATGCATTAGGGGTTACACTAGAAACATCATTGCTACATCTCTGTTTTCACAGTCTTACAACTTCCCAAGGCACTCTTTGTCACTAAATTTTTCCAAGCTTGGTTTCCAGCAAGTGCCAGTCATCTTTTTATTAGCCTCTTTTGGCTCTTCAGTGAAGCCAAATCACCGAATCTTTGTAACTTACTGGGACAAGGAGCACATCTTATCTCCCTTTGTGTCATACCACAGTGTTTGTTTTCAGTAAATACAGTAACAATTTGTTTATTAATGGGCTGTTAGGTGTGTTGAGACCTAAAATGTACAAAATTATGTTTAGGACATATGCTTAATACTTATCTTCTTATGTGGCCCTTGCAGTTTTGCAACCAGCCTCTAATCTCTTGATTTGGTAGCAAGATAGCTTCTAGCTGAACATTTGAACAGTAAACGTTCCAAAACTTACCAGTTTGGGTAAAATATTACTAGCTGATAGCACTGAAGTATAAAAGGTTCCCATGAAACAGTCGTGCCCTGCCTGTTTTCCACGACTATAAGGATTAGCAAAGTCTTTACCTCAAATGACAGAGATTAAAAAATGTTTCCTGACAAAACACCTATTACTCATGTCATTAGCAAAGCCACTAATTGGGGAGTGGTGACTTTTTGACTCCAGCCCTGCAGATAGTGACAAAATATTGATGGCCAATATAAAACGTTTAGTCATTACATACGGGACTGTAGATGGGTGAGGAAAGCCTCTGATCCAGCACTGCCCAGTGTCTTCCCTGAGGCCCTTGCAGTGGTGCAAAGAGAGTTGTCTGACAGTTGGGGCTGCACTTGGGACTGCATTTGGGGCTCTTCTTTTGGTGTCCTGTTTGACAGAAGAAAGTGTGTGTACCTGAAATTGTTTATGATGGTGAGTGGGAACTTGATTTGAGCTTGGTTTTGCAGTCAGTTTTATTTAGTAAAACCTGAGGAATTGATCCTTAAAAAATGTGAATGTACAGAGGCAGAGCACTGTGCTAATGATGCTATAGAGCAGTGCTCTGCTCTGTCACTTTCTTGCTGTTCCTTCATGTACCTCCAAGTAGCGACTGAAACCGTTGCTGGTCATAGACACTTGATTGTATCACGTATTACCTCCCCACGACAGTCACGTGGACTACAGAGGGCTGTGGAGTGTTTTTATAATGGGGAATTGGGGGTTTTGTTGCTCTTCTCATCCAAGCTGGGATTTGGTTTTAATGCTAGAAATATTCTCGACGCAAATGGTGGGAGTGTAAGGCACTATGGCTCTGGGGAGTACTTTTCACAATGTTGCCCTGCATAGTATCCCACAGAGACAGGTTTTACTGTCACAGCAGAAGGAAAGTGTGACCCTGCTAAAGGAACACAGTTGGTGATTGCAATTCTCAAATTGCACAGCATGTTCTTAGGCAATTCTGTTGCTATGTTGGAGAGCACCAGGAATGGTCAACAAGCAGCCTTGACCTATGGTCCCAAAGCCTGCTGTATGTCAGCCTTGAATAATGGTAACTGAAGCTCAAATCACTTGAATTTGAGTTATAAATCAGTTATAAACTACAGTACTGAACACAGTAGGAACTACTTTTCTTTTCCTGAGAGGTGAATAAGATGTTGGTTGGTTGCAGCATAGTTGGAGCCCATGTGAGTGCCTTTGAGTAAGTATATGGAAGATGGCTGTACCATTCTGGATGCTGAAGCCCTGCTGATTATGTCTGCAGCCTTTGCCCAGGATTTCTGTTCCAATAAGGGGTGAAGCTTTAAATGCACACTTCTTTGCACTATGGTATTTTGATGTGTGGGGCTTTGGATCCCCTTTGGACGTTCCTCAGCCCTTTTTCTGAATTTTGAATACCGTGTCTAGATGAGCTTCTTGGGATGGCACAGACACAACTTATGAATAATTGATGGCATTTCAAACATTCTGATTTTGCTATCTGGGGAAGTAGACTAACTACGGTTTGTTCTATTTAAAAGTAGAAAGTTGTTTAGATTATAAAACTCTGAACTGCATTTGAATATTTCTGTACCCTGCTATCTCTCATCTCTTGCTCCCTGTCAATAAGCAAGATCTTTCAGTGATTTGCTCAGTAAGAAGGCATTTCTACACTATTTCCTGCAGAGGTTTCTGCTGAAGTAGGCTGGCGGTGAAGAGGCAGCAGCTCCTTTACATTCAGTAACCATACCATTTTCTCTATCAGCATGGAGCATTTGACTCGTGTGCCCTAGAAAATAGCTCCTCACTCCCACTATGTGCTCATATACTGAGTGGAGAGCTAAACCTGACCTGCAGCTCTGGGATGCAAACTCATGATCAAAATCACTGGCTGCAGGAGGTCAGTGTTTCAGTGTCCTTAGTCTCTGGGGTGAGAGTCCACTATTTAAGGAGTAGTGTTGTGAATTCAAAACAGGTTAATGCTTTCTAAGGTCTACTGAAGTTACAAAAAAACACTATAAAAGAGCATGGATGCCTTAAAAAAAAGCTGATTATAGAGCGCAATCCTGTTTCTATAAAAGTCAATAAGGGGATCATGCTTCTAAATGACTCAGAGTTTTTTTTATAGGGGGCAAAAAAAAAATCTGTATGAAAAATGGAGATGCTTGGTTTCCAGCACAGGCAATAATTCTATTCTTGCAGTAATGTGATGCAAGTGTACTCTTCAGGGAGTTTATTTCATAAACAACACAAAAGTAGTGGTTCTGTCTGCAGCCTTTTCTTCCACACAGCACCTTGAACTGTATTGAGTACTGTACCTTATGAAGCAGAAGACCAACCTTCAACAGGATTTTACCCCACCTGAGGTCCAGGGACTGCATTTTCATTACAGTTAACCAGAGATGGGGTAACTAGTATTTTAAAACCAGGTTTGGAACTGTGAATGTGTTTCAGAGTTTGGGTTGTTTTAATTTTCTTAATTTGATGCTCTCAGTATGTGCACAGTCCAGATGTTGGTTGTAAAGCTTGGAGATAGGGTTACCTCCTCCTGTAATTATCAGAGAGACTTCTGAGCTGTTTGCATACACAAACTGCAAATTTGTATGTACGCATGCATCCAGCAAGCACAAGCCTCTTGAGAATTTTGACTCCCTTTATTGGTAACTTTTTGTTTCATGATCCTTGTTCTCAATTTCTTGTTTACTATTCCCCATTTCCCATACTGGAAATCATGTTGCTGAACTCGCCTAATAAAGGAGAAGTGTTTGCTAATAGTTGCTCTTCAGGGGGAGATTGTGATGAGCAGGCTGGGATTTCAGATGATGCATCAGAAACCTATGCCTGAAACCCATTTATGACAGCGTCTCACTCTCACATGTTAGCCATGATGGCTGCAGTGAACACACCTCATCCAAACTGCCCCAGCTTCTGACTAACTTTCTTGTTCTTCTCTAGCCACCCATGGATTTCCTAAGTGCTGAGGGGCATACGCTGAAAGTAATCTAGAGAGTTGTTAGCCATGTGGCTGCTCGGTTAATTTTCATGGTGGTTGCTGTGGAAAAACAGTGCCCTCTCAGTTTCAGTTCAGGAATCATAAAGACTCAATGCCACCTTTCCATAAAGGAGAGATCAGCAAATCCCTCGGTGCATTTTCCCTTTGTTTCACAGTGTGTGAGGTCAAGGAGGTCTGTAAGTTTATATATTCTATAAATTGACTTGATCATGGATATTTCAGAAGCTTTTCTGGACATTCTCAGAGACAGAAATTATTATCATGATGTGGCCAAGTCAAGGAAGTGCCTTTTCTGAAGTTCCTTTCTATAGAAATTAAGAAAGTAATTTTAGGCATGAATTCTCTATGTGTTAATTTGCTGATCATTTTCACTATTAACCTCAGATTGTCAGAGAAGTGTCAAGTGCAGTAACCTCAGGCCAATGAAAAGATTTGGAGAGCAACTAAGACAGACTGCTCAGCCAGTGTTGTCTTTTTCTGCTCTCTTCCCCTTGCTGTGGAAGTGTTTTCTTCAGGCATTGACTCATTTTAGTAGTGCTAGTAAATGCAGGGGGACCATGTACCTGTGGCTCATGGTCCCTCTGTGCATTAATTGTGCGTGGTAATTATGCCGCCCTAGGTGTTGCTTGTAGTGTTAGGTGTTACCTTCAGAAGATGTTTCCCTCCCACATAGAGTCTCAGCTTTACCAAGGTTGGATCTCCTTCAAAGAAAGCAGCCTTCATAGTCCTAATAGGCTTTCATTCATATGGTTTCTCTGTCTCTCTTTTCCACACCCCCCCCAACCCCTGCCCCACTGCTTTAGATTCCTCTTGTTCACTTGTCTGCTCTGCAGCTTGCGTGGATGCAGTCCTGACTTAGGACCTCAAGAGTAAGAATTCTTTCTAGCTCCCTGTCCTAGCATGTAGCTGAATACATTCGAAGAATCCTCAATGTGACTCTATGGCTGAGAGTGTGTTGCATGGGATGGGCTGAGGGTGGTACCTAAGCCACTTTAAACTCCCTCACAGTGCTTCCCATACTCACTGGCCAAGGCAGCCAAACATCCTTGTCCTGATAAGTGAAAGAAGACTTCAAAGACTTGCCCCTATGGGGTCTTTCCTACCATTAGAGAGATTCATCTCTATACATCAAATATAATTTTCTTTTGCAGCTAGTCAACTCTCTAGATTGTGCTCTTTGCTGATCTGGTAGTTATTTTTGTTGCCTCTGTGGAGGTCTGCTCTCAGCACACCCAGAGCCAATGCTCCTGACAGGCAGCACAATCCTGGAGTGCCTTGGCAGGCTGCCCGCATCTGTCCCGCAGGGCCTGGGGGTACTCTCACACGTTTTGCTGCTTGCTGTCCTCTTTCCTAGAGATCTAAAGCAATTTTGCAAGTAGTCACTTGGAGCCATATTTCCCTTTGCCCTGGAATATTTTTTATTTATTTTTAGTAAACGTTTGTCAGTGTTTCTAACATTGTGCCTCCAGCAATGTGGCCTGGACTGAAGCCACGCAGCAGTCTGACAACCTGTTAGGCGAGTCTCCTATCAATTAGGCTGCAGCTGTCATTGGATCTATTCTCAGCCTCCTTGGTACGTGTTTGCAAATAACAGGGGCTGCTGTTTTGCAGCTCTTGATTTTATTTTTTTTTAATTTTTTTTTTGCTCCATAGCCAGTCAAGAACATTTTGTCCCTAGAATTCTTTGTGTCTCCTTTGCTTTCTAATAATCTTCACTTTATTTTTCTAAGAGTGTACATTTATCAAGGGCATTCTTACCACTGAAGTGTCTGTTCTCTCTTTTATGTAATGCCTAAACCAAAGAAAACCTCCCCCAAAGAAACAAATAACAACAGGAAAAAAAAAGGAATATCTCACTCAAGGCTAAACCTTTGACCCTTTAAATGTTTTCAGACTTTCTCCAAAGCATCCAGACTGCCCCTTAGCTGTGGGGAGCTGCCATTTTGAAAACCCGTCTTGGATGGAAGCTCTCTGTGGGGGCTGCCTTGTTTCTGCTGATGTCTGAGCTTTGAGGTGATTTTGTGTTTCATTATCAGGTTTACCACAGCTGGAAAGAGAGTCCCTGGCAACATACAATCTGTTAGAATTCACTCTTATACTTTCTACCATTTGCAGCTTTTTCTTCTGCTATAAAAATAATGAAAATTGCTCTATAACCTTTTTCCAGATGTTGCACACTGCATGGTGGTACTGAATGCTAATATTTCATTCAGTAATGTATGGAGCCCAGCCCAGTTTTTATTAGACAGAGGAACCATGCTTAGGTATACCATTTCTTTGTTTTATTTCCATATGAAATCAGAATTGGGGATTTCAAGCATGGCACAAGCACTGAGGGCATTTCATCCTTGGGCTGACTGAAGGGTACATGTTGATGTTATGCCATCATTTCTTTCAGCCAGGCTCCAGCTCTGCACAAAAACACTGGCAACTGCTACGCTTTCCTCTAAATCCATAGGTCCTAACAACAAGTCTCCAGACAGCTTGCAGCTTCAGAGACAGAACCAGCCCACCACAGGCAGATTGAAACAGTTAAGTTTAGATCAGCTCATGCTGAATTGGCAAAAGTCCCTACACCTGCCTGATAGTAGATTAAGGACAGGACTTTTCTCCATCCCCACTAAATAGCACAGAATACTGCAGGAAGTTTCACCTGCAACATTACTCAGTGTTTACTCTGCAAGAACATGCACAAGAAGGCCATGTGGTGCTGTAGGTGTGCTGGCATTCAGAGGCATCTTGAAGTTTTTGTGCATAAACTTTCCCCAAACAAGCTGCGTGGCCCTGTGAAGCTCTTAGGCACTTGAAGTGTTAATAAAGCACTGCCTGCCTACACTGTATTTTCTGGAGTACAATAAGACACAGGGCAGGAAGGATCCACCAGGATCCTAGCAGTGGGAGGTCTGATGCTACCGTACCAAGGTATGGGCCAGGTGGCTCATTGGAGGGAGTCTGCAGTACTCTGAGCAGCCACTCTGTGAACCAGTGGGTAAAATTAGCAAAGCTTGAACACGTAGAAGGCCTAGGAAGAGTACTGTTGGGTTGACTAGCAGTGCATCAGCTAAGACCCTGAATGCTTTTGTGGTAGTCTTCCTGGTGAAGGTGTCTCTAAATACCTTAGGAAACTGCTAGCTAGACTAGGATGTAGGCTTTCACAGCACTTCAGGCATTTCATGAAAGGCTTGTAGGAGATAGATCCTGCTGAGCAGTGCTGCAGATCTTTGGGAAATCTCAGACTGAGACTTTTAAGATTTTCTCAAGTACTCATTTAACAGTAACCACAGTTCACATGTATATAGCATCCCACGTTGTTCCTGCTTAACCACTGAGCTTTCAACTCTTTGAAAGTACAAGCGTAGCTAGAACAAGCTGCCATCCTGTAGACAAAGCTTAGCTGGCAAGACGATGTAGTTTATGCAGTATTTATGCTCTCCTGGTAAACAAAGACAAGTAAAATGCTTTACTTGTTAACATCAGTTCAAAGCAAGAGCGTTTGATGGCATTTGCTGTAATCATGTTCAATGTTCTGAAGCTGTCTGAGTGTTTCACCTTTATTCTAAGCTCTTGCTTATTAATTTGCTTCTTATGTTTAACAGTGTGTGACTGTTTCTGGGAATGCAGCATGTGACTGTTTCAGGACTGTATTTAAGCAGAAGAGTTCCCTCTGGATTTTGCAGTGATAACATTAAGTGCAGCAGAAGGACTGGTTAAATAAGCAGGAGGGGCCTGGGCTGACTGGTTTGGTGTTCATTTCTTTGTCAGCTGCCATTGGAATAGTGCTCAGATTAATGTGATTAGCCTTTGCAGTGGCTGCAACTTCAGAGACCAACTGTGCACTTGTATCAAAGCCATCAGAATGATTTTAGTCCAGGGTTCCTACCAGAATTAGTTATATAAAATGTATTTGAAATCCTATATTGGCCATTTACACGTGAGGATTTCTATTTCAGGAACCTTTGGAAACAGGCAGGACCTTCAATCGCACCCTTTCCAAAAGATACAAGATCCTTTTAACATTTAATGATGACTGAGAAGGTGCTTAAAAATAACTTAGAAGCACACAGCACATTAGTGTGCTCCCTGCCGGTTACGGGGCTGGACTAACAGTTACATTTTGGATTCCGTTTGCATTTCTTGTCCTTTATTGCTTCATGACCTGAGATGAATTGCATAGTTCCCCCTGATAAATGAGATTAATACTTATCTATTGTCCATATTTACATTATTACATTTAAGAGGCGATAGAACCTGAATTCATCCTCTCCGAGGAAAGAACTGTAGAACTCTGGTCAGGTAGTATAAAATGCATCCTTCTACATGACTGCACATAGCATTATCCCTTTGTAATTTGCTAGGTATCGAGTCCCCTTCACGTGCAAAAGGTCCTAGTTAATGATGGTGTGAGTTCTTTTGGGAGGGATTATGCTTGCACATATATTTGTACAATATTCAACATAACAGCAAGCTAATCTTGACTGCATCATTTATGCTTTGCTACGATTTATACAATATAGGTAATCAATTAGTCGGATCCTTCTGCATGCTGCTAAATGGAACATAAACAGCTCATAATGGGCAGCAGTAAATAGACATTTGTATGTACACAGGTACACCGTGCAGCAAAAGAGGCATGGGGGAGACAAGGTGCTGAACAAAACGACCCTGCATAAAAACAGGCATTCATTTAAAGGAAGAAAAACGCCGCTGAAAGCTGCAAGATTATTAGCATTACTATGCATGAGGGGTAGTCAAAGAAGATGTTACAAGAGGAGGAGAGATATTATTCAAGTGTCTAAGAAGACAGACCATCATCAGCAGTGGGGAGAGAAAAGGCTTCCAAAGGCATAGCATAGCATTTCAAACACTAAATTATAAGGGGACTGAAGGTTTAAAAGGTGTGTCAGAGTTTCTACATTATTTATCGTCTGAGATTGCCTTAAGTTTTATTCCATTCATACAGAATAAAAAGGTCCTTCCCATACTTCCCAGGGTTTTCTGGACACTGACTCAGCTCTGTTTTGAGATATGATTTACTTTAAGCAGACATTGATTGCCTGCAAGGCTGCAGTGGTTCAGAGATGCTTGTTAGAAAGGTTGGAGAAATAAGGAGGATTTGGTTGCTGTTACTCTGGAGCTTGGGAAAGTCAAGTTTGGAATTCATCATTGTCTTGTGTTTCTGTTGCATCCATACCTGCAAGCTCCAGGCACTGACACAGTATCACAGTGCTGTCCTTTCTCCAGCACAATTTAAGGTCTCGTGGACACCTTTTTTGAACCTAGTGCCCAGCTGCACTGACGGTGCAGTCACTCAGAGTGTAGCAGCTTATACCAGGAAAAAAACCCACAAAAAAACCCCAGCTTGTACCAGTTACCTGAGCAAAAGAAGCTGCATTGGCAAAAAGAAACTTTTTTTCCCTTTTACTCATATTACAGATGTGTCTACATCAGGGCTTTTGCTGGCATAGCTGAAAAAATATCACAGTCCTAGCTGACAGGAATATGCTGTCAATTTTTTTTAAACAGATGAGTCTGAAGTATTTCCACATGATGGACCAGTGTGTGTTTCTGTATGTGGGGAAGGGGGAGGGGTGGGCCTGTTTTAAAATAGAAGCTTCTAAAATAGGTTTGCACAGATAACCCTTAAAATGGCAAGTACCGCCCTTGCCAACAGCTTCCCACCTCCTGGCCTTTCTGTCCTGCTTGCCTGGACTCAGACCTGAGCCCTGCATTCCCCTTCCCTTCCCCCTTGTCTGCCCCACATGCTGGTGTGTCCTGCTGGTTGGGAACTCTTGCCTGCTGTCCTAGGTTCTCTTACCTAGTTTTTGCCCGGGTAGCATCCCACCTCTGTGTCTCATCATCCTCTCCAAACACCTTCACTGAAACCTCAGTCCATCACCTTTGCCACTAAGGGCTCTGCTCCCTGAAGTGTGGGTATCTTGCCTTCCTTTCCTGCCACTGCTCCCTAGGCTTCTGCTGGGCACAAAGACTCAGGCTCTGCCACAAACAGAAGTCTTTGTAAGCCCTGTGGCATTGCAAAACGTTTCATTTCATGCAGCCAAATTGAAAGCAGAGGGATTTCCATTTCAAACAGGGAGGTAGAGCCTTTCCAGAACATCTGGAGAATATTTGGAGGAAGAGAAGGACCTGTGATAAGATCACAGGACTGGAAGAAGGAAGGTTAGTTCTGTTGCTGCTTGTCCTGACCAAACACTTACTGACGTTTACCTTGTTCCATCAGGTCAGGTTGGTAATTGAGTCCAAATGGCATATAAACATCACACATTCTGGCTCCTGGGGAAGGAATTGATCTCAGAGCTACCGTGATCTTCTAGAGACAGCTTCGGGTAAAAGTTCCTACTTTCGTGCCCCAGATTCTTCAATGGATAAAATTGAGACTTCACAGTCTTGAGGTATGAACCTTATTTTGGTCAAACTGGAGAGTGAGACTCCTGAGCAGACAGCAGCCAGGGCAAACAAGTCCTTGAATCACTCACATGTGCCAGTGTGCACAGCCAGAGTCTTTACTGGCACTTGTTGCAGGTAACCCACAGGTTAGACACCTGGGCATGAGGCAGATGTAACAATTATTTCAAAAGAGCATTGAGAGGACTTTTTTTACCCTGAATATGAAAGTTTAGGCATTTAAATAGCATTTAACCAAGTAACGCACAGCCCACTGGTATCAATTATTTGTTCAGAGTTTTAAGTGACATTTCATAAGTATGTTAATTGATACTGCACTAACTTACTATAGGTATCTTCCTAAGTGCCAATTATCTGCCTCAACATTCTCCACAATTTAAGTTTGTTAGTAAGAAGCTAATTGCACTAGTTTATTGCTGATAGAATTACATGAAGAGTAAATTTCACTCTTACATACTTATTAGACCTCAATAAGTGATCCTTAGCAGTCTGTTGCTATTCAATTAACAAGTAATAACTTCCTTAATGAATCTAATTGAAATACTTATTTCAGTCAGGCACCTAATATAAAGCGCTTTACATCGAGCACTTTTCTGAGTGCTGGTCCTGTTTACTTAACAAGGACAGAATGGGGCCGCGGAGGAAAACTCTGCCACTGTCGTGAAAAGCAAACTGCTGTTGGTAAATCCCTGACAAACATCACCAGAATCCATTTGCCAGATGATTTCTCTTCTACAGAAATACCATGGGACTAAACCAAGGCATTTTTCTCTCTGAGGGTTTAAATCCATGGAGGGGACTCTGCAGCACGAAATTCTTCTAGCACATTAGCTCTGCCTCCTGTGACGGATGTAACGACTCTGGCTGCTCCACTGGGAGCTGGTAGCTAAGCTCTGGTGCACTGCCACTGATGCTGTCGTTGGGCTCTTGTTACAGTTTGTTTCTCTTAGAAGCTCACTCCTTTGTGAGACTGTATGTTTGGCTTGAGAGGTAGAAGTACGATGATGACTTTATTTTGTGATCTTAAACTGTCAGGATAATTACAGCCAAAAAGAGGATGTAACTGGAAGGGTTTATACTGCTCCATGTGCGTCAGGGAGCCTGACACTAAATCACCTGGAATTTCGTCTTTGCTCACAAGTGTAACCTGTGCTAAACCACCTTGTGTGACCACTCCTGGGCCTAGCAAACCCCAGCTGCTCTGTGGAGACAGTTTTCTAACAGAAGTGGCAAAGAGATTTGTGCAGTGGATCTGGGGCTGTGCACATCACACCTGGTGAGATGTTAGGTTGGGAGTTTCCTTCATGAGGACCAGGAGGATTCCTACAGGGATTTTGTAGTCTAGGAAACGATCACTTGCTTTGTTCAGTTATGGGATGGGAAGGCCCAACAATGGTTGGCTTCTGAAGCTGTCTTTGGTTTCAGGATTAAAATTCTGGTTTCTCCTGTAATGAAGATTTAACAGAAAATTTTCCTCTTTGTGGATAAATGCCACGAAATCTTCTCAAACAATGCTAAGAAATTATTCTGTTTGGCAACATTAGTATATGGGCAGTAACCTTTTCTCAAGAATTTGTAGCAAATAGATTTAGTGTCAGAAAAAACAAAAATAGGCTTTAATGTCTTCTCCAGTCTATCAGGTTTGTTACCAGGTTTTTAATATGTGCTTTCTACTCACTGAATTGAAAGGCCTTACTGATCTCTTTGTAGCTGCACTGGTTGTTGGGGTAAGAGAGAGACTTCCTGAAAGAAGCCAAGAGAAATTATTTATTTAATATATTCTGATTTTAGTAAACTTCCATTTAACCTCCAGGGTTAATTAAAAAAAAAAATTGCTGGTTGACTGGCGTAAATTTATTAAATCAGACAGAAACTGAGTTCAGGCTAGTACACTTAATGTCATCTTTTGTAATATTCTTGGGGAAAAAAGTCTTCACAGAGTGATTAGTATTCCAGAATTGCTTTATTTTAAAACAGAACAGCAAAGAAGCCCAGCTAGGAAAATAACCCTCCAAATGGAGACACATTCTGCGACTTCAGAGAGTTCAGCAATACTTCAGTAAGGTATCAGGGACCTCACAGATCTATGGTTACTGGTTGAAACCCTGTGTCGTCATGAGCTCTGAACTAGTTGGTGTCTGTAGCTCCTTTGAGTTGGAATTAAGGACTTTGGTATGCTTTCCAGAGATGCCATGGTTCTTCCCTGTGTCTGCAGGGTGAACGATACACAGCATAGCTGGCGTCTCTGTTAATGTCTGAACAGAGAGTAAGGATTAAATAGGCCTAACAGCTGAGGAGATTTTCAAAGGCATGAGTGGCATTTAGACATGTATCTCCTGCTGGTTTCTATTGGTTTTCCAGACTTGGTTTAGTGTCAGTCTCGCTACCCACTGCTTTCCCTAACCCTGATATGAACAAGCTACTTATGGGTGTTCGATGGAGATCTGGGGAAAACTTTAAGAACAACAAATGTCAGCACCCAAGTTGCATTGGTGGGATGGAAGAGCCTGTGATTGATAGGAAAGAGATAATAGAGAACCAAGGCAAGTTTGGAGGTGAGACCAGGTGGCATAACAAAAGTGCAGTCTTGCTTTTTGAAGCTGGGCTCCTTGGACCCTGACTTGACCTTGCATCTGAAGCAGAGGGGAGTGGGGCTAGAACGTTCTGTGAAGCAGCAGCCAGATTGAAGAGAAGCCTGCACTGGAAGGATTTTATGAGAAAAAAACAGCAGTAAAACACCAGAGTTAGGCTTCAAGACAGGTTAGCTGTTATTGTCCTGTGCAAGAGAAGTGAAATTGTGTTTTAGAGAACACAAGGAGGAATTTTAAAAAAATCTAGTGCTAGATTTAGATAGAAACTGCTGACAGTGTTAGCTGTGTGGCATCTGTGCAAGATTTTGTTAGAAGCCAATATCATATAGCTGTCCATTCTGTCAACCAGTTTCAGGGTAAACATTTTCTCTCTCCTTCCCCCCCATCAAATTGAGATGACAGTTTTCTAAGTGGTTTCAGTCTGAAATGTGACAAAAAGTACAGTTTTGGCAACAGATCTTGTTTTGTGTCCTACGTGATATTTTGTCTCTCCTGGCCTGGAATACCTTATGTGGTTAGAGCCTTTTGAGGCACATACCCTTCCTCAAAGTATGGGGAGAAACTACCTAGAGTTTTCTTCCTGTGGAAGAGAAAATGAAGCCTATTACCAAGTACTGCTGTTTAACTGACACAGCAGGAGCTAGCAAGGAATGCTTGTAATATGAACATGTCACGTATAGTAAAATGCCATTTCCAAGTGATTTCTGAACTATCCATCCCAGTAATGAAGCAGCTCTGCAACATCACATGATTTTCTTAGTGTTGCACTCTCTATATCCTTGCCTTTGATCATGATGTCACTTCAGATGAAAGACTTGCATGAAGAGCGGTAGGTTGTGCTAGGATCAGCTGATATCCTCTGGGATCTGAACAGTGAACAATTATTTGAGGTGTGTACTCTGTGCTTGTCAAAGAGAAAGAAGAGCTGTAATAAAAATAGTAGGTGGATATACAAATCCACCTCAGTTTAGATAGAAAAAAGACTTCATCTTTATGCAAAAAGAACCTGCATAATCTGAAGGTTCTCCAAGAAAAGATTTTAAGGATGAGTAATCATTTTTACTGTCTTTCAATTTAAGCACCTGATTTTTCTGAATTTTTGAGTGGCTCTTGGTGACCCTTCTTGAGCAAAAGCATTGGACCAGATGATCTCCAGAGGGCCCTTCCAACCTCATTCTATGATTCTGTAGTTTGGACATTTTGATACCCCTTACTTAGGTGTTACCCGTAGATGTGAAGCAAACTCCACAAAAGCACCCTCTTCTGCATCCCCTAGCACAAGAAACTCTCCACAAGTTTCACTGAGTTCAGTGGGTGCCTTTATATAGCCCTTCTCTTGTGCCTGGAGCTTGGCATTCGGCACCTTATGTCCCGGATGAGTGTACCATATGATGGGCTTTCCTAGTGAATTGAAACCAGCTGGCCTAAGCAATCCTGTTCAGCTCCCACTGCAGTACCTGCTGGAAAACCCTCCAAAAACTGAAGCAAGCAGATGGCTCCTGCAGAACCATTCTTCTTACTAAGAAGCCTTCATCTCCTTATCAAACAAATGTGGCCAGAGATGATGTTGGAACTGCGTCCTCTCACAGAAAATGCTTTCCTGCAGATGTTCATCGCATTTTGCTTTGGCCTTCCTCACATCTTAACATTTGCTTTCTGGCAGTGTCTGAGTGATTGAGGGTGATGGCCTGGCCACATGCAGCTCTGCCACCTCATTTGATGGAGTCAGTATTTCAACCGCCCTAACAGTGACGGAGACTGAACGTCAGAGCTGCTCGCACAAGCTCTCACAGAAATCAGTTCTCACACACAGCATTAATATTGGATGTGCTTCTCACTCACCTCATCGCTGGCCAGGCGCAGTAACCTGTGGCTAATGGCGCTGCACTGTGTTCCAGCACGGCCTGCTTATAAAAATTCACTGTTTCTCTGCAGCAAAACCATCTCGGGCCGTTAATTGAGCACTACATATTCCTGAGGAGAGCGAATCATCAGATGGATGTTCATTGGGAAGAGAGGGGAGATGGCAGCTAGCGTGTGTATTGCTTTTATGACTCATCTACTCTGATCTGCTTTTGATTATTTTTTCCTCATGTGAGGCCAGTATTGTAAATCAAAGATTTGGGAAATAAGCTTGTGCTTCAAGTGACCCAAATTAAAAGCCGATTGCCACCCTTCTTCTCTTGCTAGGCAGCCATTCCGCTCTGTGCAGCAAGAGAAACAAGTTGCAGGCTACCACACAGCTACAGAAGCAAACTGGTTAGTCCAAGGTCTGCCTTTGCCAG
Source organism: Eubucco bourcierii (assembly GCA_013396675.1). Taxonomy (NCBI): domain Eukaryota; kingdom Metazoa; phylum Chordata; class Aves; order Piciformes; family Ramphastidae; genus Eubucco; species Eubucco bourcierii. Next base: position 732,531 of record VWZE01002424.1, read on the forward strand.
CGTTTAAGGTCAGCTGCTGGAAAAAGTTACCAACCAGCTACTGCAGCCAGGTATGGTCTTGCAGAGGAGCCTTCATTTACAACTGCTATTCTTCGCTCATTTTTGTTGAAGTCTGTAAGATGCTGCCCTGGAAAAAAACAGCCTGTGATCTGCAAAACAAGGACAGCAAGATGTGGGCAGGTTTGGGGGTTTTAACTGTTCAGGTTTTCCTGTTGAAATCTTCCTTTTCTGTTAACAAGTGATTGCTGACCGTTCTTGAAAATGGCCAGGACAGCTTGTCCATACGGCAGGTTTTCTTCACCTTCCCTACCCTTAGAGGAGCTTGAGCAACACTTTTCCTGGCTGACACGAAGGGCAGAGGCATCAGCTTGGCAGAACATTGCAGCCCAAGGAGTTCTCAAATTTATCTAAACATGGTGACCCTCTGATGTCTCTACTCTTATCAGTAGCCTTCACTGTAGGACACAGACTTGGATCTGGTTAGGACTTTAAAGAGCAGAGCTCAGGAAAGTTACTGGTGACTGTAGGAAAAAAAGCAAGCAAGCAGACCGTAAATCAGGTCACTGCGTGAATTCAGAATGCACTAATAAAATCAGAGCTTCCAATAAATTTAATTTCAGGCAGAGTAGAAATGGCTTCTCAGTTGAGAGTTCGGGATGAATAATAATTTCAGATGTGTGTCAGGCCAATGCACGAGGCCTACAGAAATGTTTGCAGGCAAGTAACAATGGCCAGGCCAGAGCCAGGTCCTCACACCAGCTGCACTTGAGTAAGGACTGAATAAAAAGACAAGAATCTCCAATTCTCTGAGCAAAGATGAATCTAATTAAATATTTATCCCCCCCCTCCCCTCAAATCCTTTGGTTTCTTGCTCTTTCGTAGTGTGATATGATGACATTTGAACAACAAATGCAATCTTGGTAGGTTGGTCTCCTGGTACTGCTTTTTATATGAAAAGCTTGCACATCCCAGCTGAAGTCCAGATGCTGCATTTATGAGGTATTTTGTTGTGATCAATTTCTAAAAAAATATTTCCCCATCCCATGAAATTAACAGGCACCTGAGGAAATACCAGCCAGCTCCTCCCCACTCCTGCAAATACTAACCTTTCCCAGATGGGAAGGGATTTCTCTTTCCCTGTATTTACCTGCAAGATGGAAAGGGACCACTTTGTTGGTGCTCAGGATCACAGAGAGAAGGAAAAAAATGAAAAAAAAACCCTTCCTATGTGGAAAAATGTTACACCCAGAGCAACTGTCCACACTTCAGCTAAGAACACTGCCTTCTGAGGATCCATGCTACTGAATCTTGTCTGATTCATGTTACTCATAATCTTCCAAGTGTCAGACAGCGTCATTAGCAAAATGGCACAGCAGCAGAAGCCTCCAATTCAAAAGGCCACAGGTTTGTGCTGGCAGCAGTCATAGGGTTAACTACTCACGGCTTTACAAATTGATGTTCTTGTAACCATCTCAATGCTAAGGGCCTACCACCCTTTTTTGTTTTGTCTCTACTGATCCGTGTTCTGTTCAAAATTACTTGTTTGTGTCTTTTTTTCCTACAAAAATGAAGCTAGAGAGCCTCACTTCTGCCTTCACACACACTAGGACCTCTCCACAAGCCTGAGCACTCAAGCCAAGGCTGTGTTCTGGGCCTGGGACCTCCCCTCACCAGCATGTTTCTGCCTGCCACCATCAAGCATTCTTCATGCACTCAACAGTAAGCTGTGGATACAGACTGTCCTTCAAGCGACTGCAGGATACGTAAACCAATTGACCCAGGAGAGCATCTGAGGAGGAAATCTGAAATTACTGTCGCATCATTGCTTGCTAACCTTTTCCTTATGGTTGCAGTTCCCTTTCAGACCCAGGAGTCGGTAAGTGACTGCTCTAGACCGTCATTAAAGACACAGCAGTTTAAAAGCTGCCATTATGACTGGTTAGCCTTTGGCTGCCACATTCTCACTCTCTAGCATAGTTTCTCTTGTTTATTATTTTCTAATAAATGCTGAATATTTGGTTTCATAGACTGCTGTGGTGTTTGCACCCACCATGAAGCCCAGCAGAGCATGTTTTGGGGAAGATACCCAGCCACCACATCACTCTAGGTAGAAGAAAGCTAGTTCAATGTAGACCAAGTCAAGTAACTGTGGAAAATGGTCACTTGACCCCTTTTAGGTACACTAACTACTGATGTTTTCTGCATAAATATATTCCATTGTATGTGTTACAGATGCACATTTATATGCCACTGATTTGTAATTCTCATCACAACCCTTAATGCCTGGCTGAAAAGTTTTCAAGTAGATGTGCTTCAAAAGTCCTGCCCCTTCAGAGGGACCAGCTTTAGCCACATTGGCTGATAGCATCACGCAAAAGGCACAGCTGAAGGGGCCAAGCAACGCGGGCTTGCGGTGTTTCACTCTTCATTTGTGGTAAGTGTTTGACTCTTAGGTAAGACATCTAATGAAAAACCTACATCAATATAAAGAATCTGCTTGCTTTTGCAAGTGAAAAACCCAGACTGAGCCATTATAGGTTTGGGATTTTTTTTTTTTTTGTACCATGTTTCTTTTGCCTTTAAATTGTTTCTTTTTTTCTTAGTAAGTTACAAGTAGCTGCCATTGCGTTGTTACAACATGCACAGTAATTTCAAATGATGAATACCCTGACAGCATAATGTCATAATAAACAATTTTTCTCCATTATCTAAAATCAACTTTTAATTAAAAGTATACATTATATTTGTTTTCTGATACTAAATTGCCCTGATTATTTTAAAATTACGTGCGATGTTGGCACATACTAAATATATGGCACGCGTACTGCTGTTGGGCTTTACTGTCTGCCTGAAATGTGCATTTCAATTATTAAGCATTAGTAAGTACTTAGGAATGTCCTGCTATGTAGGATATGGCTGCAATTAATTTTGCCAGGAATTATCTATGCCTTTTTGTAGCCTGCCTTTCAGACGGAAGAGTCTTTTCTTTACGAACCGTACTGTATTTGCACAAAATCAGTATTTTTTCTATGCTCAACAAATATGTTTCTCGAGCTGAAACCTGGATCAAGTTCCAACAGAGGTATCATATGGGCACATACTAAGTATTTTCAAATGCAGTGCATCTTGCTGATGTGTGACATGGGCACCTCTGACTCTGTTTTGCACTCCACCACTGCATGCCAACTACTTTGCTGTTTTATATTTAGCAGAGGAGGCTGAAAGTCATCTGCAGACACTCACCCTCCCTCAAGAACACGCATGTGCCTGCAAAGGCAACAGGACACTTGTGTGCATCTACAAGTGCCCTGTAAGGCTGACGACAGGATGTCTTTGTGCCTTCTTCATAGAGCTATCCACGGCAAGCAGAGCCTTTCCTCTGTTGTACACTCAACACAGTGCACCTCAAACTAGGGTCACTAATAATGATATCAGCCACCTGGTACATCGGAATATTTTATTTTGACTTTACATGCGGTGTTAAAAACCCAAAGAACGTATTATTTACACATCCACAATACAAGTTTACAAGATATCTATACATGTTAAAGTACTCTATAGTATAGAGCAGCTTCATTTAAGGGTTACTTTTTTTTTTAATGCCGTACCATTAAAAAAGATACAATCTGCGTTTACCTTTGCACAAATGGATAAAGCATCTTTTATTATTAAATTAACAGAATAAGGACTAGGTTGAATGTTAGAAACTTCAACATAAATACTGAGAGAACTCACATTACCATCTACAAGGCAGCACAATGTTACAGGAGGTTATCAGGGTTCACATACATTTACCTTTCGGTTTCACACAACTCTGTATTAATATTGGTGAAGTGAATTCGGATCAGTTTGTGTCTTGACAACCGAGTACATTTTTAATAGTTATTAATCTGTAGTGTTTTAGTTGCAAGACAGAAGTGTTTAGGAAAAGAGATCATTGATTTTGGATCCAGAGGTCTCAGGAAATAAATGTCCCCTTACAGCCTTACCAGAAAAAATGACTACTTCTGTCCTTCATTCTTTGTTCTGTAACAGAGATCCAGTTTTCAGTGACTAACCTTTTCTCCCTCTCCAACACATAATATAAATCTCCACCGCCTCTGATACCCATTGCAGTTATCTGTCCTGCTAATTCATGAATATCCCTCTGCCGTGGTTATTTCTATAGTTATGTTCAATAAACAATGTGGTAGTGTCTAGTTTGTAAGCTAAACTAGCCATCTGTGAGGAACATCAGCTGCAAGTGGATACTGTAAAACCTACTAAATAGCTTACACAACTTTAGCAGGTGTTCCATTACCCTAGAAACCTCATTTGATTTCACATTATAACTGTTTGATCCTTCAGAGAGCTGGAGTGGAATGTTTATCATGGTAAGGTGATTTAATGCTGTTGTCTTCTTGGATTGTAGGCTGCCTTTAGTTACCATTAATTATTCTTGCTGTTCAGCTGTTTTGTTTTGTGGGTTGGTTTTTTTTTTTTTTTTGGGTGCTGTTGAGAGGTTTTACAACTGGCACTCAGGAGATATGTGCTATAGTGAGAACACTTGACAGATTTATTTTTATTTTTTTTTTTAGTACTTTTATCATTTGCATGAATAAGGCACAAAATGCACAGATTCAGGTAAACTCACACATAATATTTACAGAATATTGTCATTACCTGCATGACTTTGGAAAAAAAACCCTTACATTACACAACAAAAACAAATTGATTGCACTACTGTTGAGTTTTCACAGACTGCTTCTGCCAGGCCAATTAATATTTCTTCTTTTTTATTGACGAGAGTCTATCTGCGTGTAGGGCATTAGTAAATGCAACAAAAACATAACCTCCTCTAGTTACACAGGCCTTTGCCAAGTGAATTGATTATTAGCTGCCCTCAATGAGAAGTACAGGGGCTCAAGTTCACAGTGGCCAAGTACTGGACGGAGGCACTGTGGAAACACAGTGAAACTCCCCCCTTCTAGCCCCAAACACTAGATTTGAAATGCACAGCTCTGAATCAATAGCAGCATAACAGAGTTATGAAGTATTAACCATACCTGCACTCTTTCACTGGGTGGCTATTTCATTCAGAAGGCTGGCAGAGATGCGCAGTTCATCCTTAGCCGTCTCCAAACTGAACCCAATGGGCTGCAGAAGGCAGAGTCATCTGTTTGTTCAGTCATGCTCAATGTAAACAATTCCATAGCATAAAAGATGCAATGGGAATCTAAGCACATCCTAGTGTGTACAGTACACACGCACATCCACACACACGCACAGCTTTATCTGTGGCACAAACAAAATGCCACACACATGGAGAGAAAAAAAATAATAATGCTACAGTTGGGCCAGAGACTGAATTCCAGCAAATTGATTATTAACCCAGATAGTCATTGAGACATTACCATTTTCTGACATTTGTGCAAGAGGCAAGGTGAATGCATACATATTAAAATGTTCACATTTAATGGGAAGGACCACGCTTAATGGCAGTCTAAAATGGAACCCATTTTTCAAGTATTTGCTTACTGACTTTTTTTTCCCAAAAACTTTCTTTTTTAGCTATTTAGAACAGTAAAGTAGCCCCCACCCCATTGTGCTACATGTCTCCTTAGCTCCAAACAAAAGAAATGTAATGACCAGCACTTTCCTTTGTTTTTGTTTTGTTTTGTTTTTCGTTTGTTTGCTCTTAGCAAGTACAAGTGGTCTTGCTAAAGCTACCTGTGGCAAGACACAGATGTTGCTGAAGTGAAGACAGTTTCTTTGGCTGCTTTGTTCTCTTTAACAACAAGCAAGTCTCTGTCTTACGTGTCTACCACACCATCACCTCACAACCTGTACAGGTCAATCCCACGCTTGTTTTTAGCACAGACATGTCCCTAGTAGCTGTATTTGTTCAGTGGTCTGACTGAAGTTGTCTGAGGAACGAATGAGGGTTTTGGTGGGACGTCAGGTTTTAAGGAGGATGTCCTCTTTATTCCTGTACGAGGAAGGGTGCCGTTGCTTGTGTAGCTGCTTTGCCTGGACAAGGAAGGCTGGAGGTGAACGCTGACAGGCGTCCCTTGCATGTAGTCCATCTTTGTGCCTGTTGTGGGAGGCATGTACCCCCCACGATTAATACTAGGCTGTCTGGATAGCAAAACACCATTTGGTGAGTTTAAGTTTTTAGGAAGGGCAGATATTGAATGCCTTTGTGAAGAATTTTTGTGATAACCTCTCTGCCTTTCCAAAGAGGTCATTGGAACGGCAGGAGTGGTGGGAACGTCCACTCGTTTTGTGGGGCTGTTTCTCGGAAGAGTTGATGGAGGAGAGTATAAAGAAGCCTCCCTGTTGGGAACCTTAGGCGGGATCTCTGACATATTTCCCATTGGATCCAGCATTAAAGTCTGGTGGGTCACTTGAATATCTCCCATAATTGCTTTGGGATTACTAGTAGTTTCATTTAAGTGTTTCAGAAAATCATTCAGAGTGTTTCTGGAGTCAACAGATCTCCTGTGGTCTCTTTTGCTGGATGGTTTTGTAAGTGGATGATCAATATGTTGCATCTTTTTGTCTGCCTTGTGCGCATTAGAATTTGAGAAAGAAGTGTTGTAATCGTGGGTAGCGTTGGGAAGGACGATGGCACTAGGAATGTGTCCGTGACTTAGGGGAGAGTGGGGTGGAGGACTGGAAGGGAAAAACTGAGGGCTTTTCAGCGGGGTTTCCTTCCGCGAAGCGTTGAGGTTAGCGTGCGCTTTGTCTGACTGACTCTTCATAGCCTGCAGAGTCTTCTGTTGAAGAACTGGTGTAGATTCAGGAGTTGGCAGCGCAGCCAGTTCCGGAGGCTGGCCCCTGTGGTCCATCATCATGGATTTAGTGTCGCCGTTCGGTGGCAGCTCCTTTCGGCTGGTCAGCAGGTTTGTGTAGAGCTTGGGCGAATCGATGTTCTGCTGGTACTCCTTGACGGGACTGTCGAACAGCCCGTTCAGCTTGGCGAAGCTGCCGCTGGAGTCCGTGCAGGACTGCGCCGACTCTGCGTCCTTGTGGATCTTTCTGGACTTGCGCACAAACATATCCCGGTAACAGTACACAGCCACGCCCGCAATAAAGGCTCCCAGCACAAAGGCGGCAAAGACACAAGTGATTAGGACATTCATGTGCACCATTTGGTTGGACTCTCCTGATTGCACTTCCCACCTCACACCTGCAAAAGATGTGCAGTACAGGATAAATCTACAAGCACTTCAGACCCACACACTTCAGAACAATGCAGCCTCCCTCCGGGAAGTGTCTGTACGAGTGCACTGTGTCTAGGCTAGTGTGACCCAGTTGGATCCTGCAATCCACAGTACCGGTGAAGGCAAAGGGTGTTATGGGTAACGACGACTGTGAGCAGTGATCAGACTAACTGAAGCCTGTCCCTTTTCTTTGATAATGAGGAACGCTTGTTGAAGCATCTTGCCTCATATTAACGTTTGGTTTAGCCTGTCCCCAGATTTCCTTTAAGGCTCAAAAACAGGGGCCTGTATGTTATTAACATTAATGATTTCTGCTGGAAAATTGAGGTTAGAAGGTGCTGCTGGGCTAGACAGCAATTAATAACTCATGGATGGATTTCTCTCTCAATTTTCTGCCCAACTCGTAAATCAGTATCAAAAGAGAGACAGTATTATGCAAATGTTGTGTGAAACTGCATAATGCGCACACTGCATTGTTGTAACCACGTGACTGTAACATGGTGCAAAACTTGCAAACGAATGCATCCAAAGGTTGCTGGCCCTGCAGTGGCACACCCTGCGTTATGTAAGTGTACTGATTATATCATCTTATTAGAGCACTGTTTTTTCTTTTTTTTTTTTTCCTAGTTTATAATGAACACCAATATTGACATAACATTAAAAACAACTCCAACAACTTGCAAGGTTAAGTTATGAGAGAATGTTAAAATTTAGAAAACTTTTAGCTTAAACCAAGGATCTGACTATGGGATTAGTTATTTATTTGTGTATTAAGAAGCTCTCTTTGTTCTTTTGAGATTTTTTAAAAGCAACCACAGACATTTTGCAGCTAAGACAATGTTAGTTTATAATGAAAGTAATTCTGTTAACTATCCCAAGGGATGTTAAAATGAAAAAAGCAGAGGGAAGGAATCAATTCACTTTTGTTAGAGGCAAGGCCTTTGAACATTGTTAATGTTCAGGGTTATAGGTTTTAATGGCACTGTGCAGAAGAAGGAAGAAAACATGAGTGAAGTTCACTAATGGCTACCACACAAATGTAACTCAGAACCATGAGCAAATGATAACAAAATCTTAAAGCAAAATGGAAAATAACTGCAACAAATAAAAATTACAAATGCACTGCCATAATGGCTGATAGGAAACCTGATAATGTTCTGGTGAATGGTAATAAAACACAAATGGATTTTGGCTGGTGAGATTTTTCAGCAAATACAGAAATGTGCAAACATGTCTGTCACCTGGCTATTCTGTGTACTGAGGAAGACCTAAGGTTTGGTTATGGGACTAGAAGCTTCTTGGTTCTTTTGTTGACTGCAATAGTCCTACTGAATTAAAGCCTTTGTTGCCATAAAACCTAATCAAAGGGTCACTTAGCTGAAAGAAAGACTACAGAAAGATGAATTGCATGCAGAAGGGTTCTTTTGTGTTTGCTTAAAACCTGTGTGCCTGCCTCTCTATGCACGGAGATCACCTGTAAACAGATGCTCATATCCAGAGAATAAAAATTCAGCACATCTTTACTCAAATTTGACCCATGTTCTTCAAAAAGATCCTGCAGGTATGTTTGGGACATGTCTCATTTAATGCATGGATCTGTCATGGAGCTGCACTTTGTTTTCTGTTGTACTCTGTCACCCTGAAAACCTCACCCCTAAACCAAACAACAAAAAGAAAACTTGAAGCTTTTGTATGCAAACTTCCATGAGAATTAAGTCCTATCCTAACAGGACTGTTTTTTAAACAGCTAGCAGAGGTGTAGATAAGTCTTGAATGTATTTTTTTCCTAATGCATCCAAATCTCACAACTCCCACCGATTTTAATGGGAGCTCTGGAGCACCCCAGGAATAAAAGGCTGAGCTTATTATCTGTGTTTCCCATTATAAGCTCTAAGCAGCACTTTGTACACTGGATAAGTAGGTATGAAAAACATGATTGCACTGTCTGCATATTCACAGGAAATGGGTGTAAAATACAGCCCAACAATCATGGTTGTTATATTTAAGCCTTAGACAATGCTGAGACTATCAGGTTTCCATTCAGCTGCACTGTATTCCCTGGTAAGGCCTTACCCTTTGGGACACCTGATAATGGATCAGAATAATCAGAAGTGTTTGGGTCATCTTGAACTACAAATTTCCGAGAGCCAGTCACTTTAGGTTTCCAGGAACCAATCACTTTAGGTGATATAACTGGGATACTTGCCATTGTGGTAATGGAAGCTGAGGAGAACTCCATGTCTGTGGTGGCAAACAGATTTTTATTAATGTGTATTACAGTCAGCCTTTCCTCACTGTTTCATGGCACATCTAAGCTACAGCTGGAGACAGCATTTAAATGGGAGTTACATCTCAGAGCAAAATGCGACACCCAGCACTCTGCACATTACAGAGGGCCGATTCAAATCAACTGGTTCAAACCATCATGTACAAAAAAATACAGTGAAACATTGACAGCTGCTAGCCAGAAAGCCAGAGAAGTCAAACATGAAAGCAGTGCAAAAGTTAAAGGAAGCAACTGGTGGCATTCAAAAGCACAACTTATTCTAGTTAATTGCGATATTCTTCACTGGAGACAACACACTTGGCTGCCTCTTAAAAAAAAAGAAAGAAGTTACTTGGAAAGATACACATTCATGACAGGTTATGCCTGAGAAACCAGATCAGCTCCATTAGTGCTATTATGATATACCAGGAACTGCTGAGTGAGCCATTTCTGCAGGTGGGGATAAAAGGAATGTTTTTAACCCCTATTTTGTAATGGTTCCTAAGGAACAATGCTGTAGAGATTCTGGCACCTCTGTAGGACATTTGCTGAATGGAAACACCACAGCCTGTGTGAAAATATATACAAGGAGGCAAACTGGATCTACAATCCAAAGCCTACTTTGCACGCTCAAGCATTTTATGTTAACTGTCCCAGTAGGTTTGGGCATGAATGTCTATGGCTTGAGAGCTGACTGTGAAGTGCACTTCAACAGCAAGCTCATTCGGGAATTAAGAATAAGGCTCAGTTGGTATCTGTGTCCTAACACATTGCTTTGAAAACTCAGTTGGATAAATTAAATGCTCCTGCAAGCCAGGTAGTGTCCCCATGTAACAGTTCTGTTTTGCTTTCCTAAGGAAGTCTAACTTACATTATGGGTAAATAGATCTGGAAAACAGCTGTCTTAAACATTATTTCCCATCAAGTTCCAGAAGCTCAAATATCAGAAATCAAATCACAAAATAACATTCTAGTGGCCCTCTTACAAATTGCACATACACGTCAATTATACTTTGTCAGTCAGAAATGTACCCCAGGTTTGAAAGCAGAGACCCAAGTTCCAGGAGCAAAGACTGGATAATAAAGGCTCAGTCTTGCTTCTGTTGAAGCCAACAGAGGTTCTGCTTTTGTGTTCAGCACAAGAGCACTGGGTCCTGCCTCTCAGACCACCAGGGGTTGACGGTGAGAATGCTATTAGAAAAGCCACTGAAGGAGAAATGGATGTGAAAATTCATCTGACAACAATGCATGACGTATTGTCTAAGGCACCTTTGTCTACACAAGTCCTCATTCAGCTACACAGTTTGCGATGTTAAATTTTTTCCATTAGCATAATCTACTTGAAACATTTTAAAAATATAGAAATACACATTTTAGGAAATGTGTATTTGTGCAAAAAGCTTGCTGGGAGAAAAGGAAGGAGGAAAGGAGAGGGAAGGAGGAAGATGATGAAATTCTGCCATTCATCTACTAGAGATGACCAATAGGGGCACTCACAAATGCATGAGTGGGGATAAAGAGTAAAGCTTAGCGGACTTTCGTGCAGTGAAGATGTCATCTATGTTAATCAGGCTCTTTAATAAAAGATGTCTCAATAAATAATGAGCAGTTAACATGCGGCTACACAGGGTGAAGTGCTGAGTGAGAAGAGTCTGACTATCTTTACCATCAGTGGGAACATGAGTAAAAGCACAAAAATGGAGGACTGCCAACTGTGCAAAAGGAAGGAAAAAAGGGCTGAAAATGCTGAACTGAAGGAAAGTAAAGGTCATTAATTCAAAAAATTAAAAAAAACTAACCAGATGTTGGGTCGCCAAATATTTTGTAATCTGGTGTAGCTGTAGTAGGCAAAATTTCTAAAAGAATTAAAGGAACAAGTAATCAGTAAAAAGTAACCAAAAGAAAGCAAAAAGATCTCAAACCTGAGTAATGGAAAATAAAAACTAAAATATTACTGGTTACAAAAAATAAGTTCTTCAGTACTTTGCTGTAGACCCCAAATAGTTGTAAACTGGTGAAGGAAAGACAAAACTCTGCCACCCAGGATCAAAAGCTCAGCTTTGTGAACATTCACAGTAACACCAGGTGATGTGCTCATCATGTTACTGAAAAGCTCATTGCAAATTTAACATCCACAGTGAGGTGTGGCCACAGACTACTGCTGGGACATTCCAAATGAGCAGCAGTGACTATGCCTTACCATGGCAGTCCCCAAGCTGTGCTGTGTTGCCATTTTCCACGTCCTGCACATATCCTCCGGTGCTGTGGTTGTATGAAACAAACAGAGAGAACCTGCAATTAACAGTATTAGCAGGGAAACAAATAGTGATTTTCACTTGTTTTTGGGAAGCAGCAAATGGAAACATGTATGAGAGCTTGTTTATGGTCCAGACAATTGTCTTACAAAATGCACACATTAGTTATAGGCTGGCTTTAGAACCCTATACATGTGCTCATGCCACGAAATTGGGAAAAAATCCCCAATCATACAAAAATCCCTATTTTTCAGCAGCTTCATCATGTCTTCTGCATGAGGCATGCTCTTGGTTGTAGATACAACCATCCAATTATACTAGTTCAAGTTGGCACTGGTCTGCTACAAAAGCTTCTTTTTGAGATACAGTTGCTCATGCACTGTACAGTACAGACCTGATCTGTGCAAAATACCCTCGGTCGGCACATAGATCACCCAAGTTCCAGTATGCAGGCAAAATCTCCCTCTTTCCACTGTGAATCCTGTGCTGTCATGTTTGCAATTGACTGTGCCTGGCCACAAGCATGCCTGGGAGGGGTTACTCTCTACTGTCCTCCCTGAGCTGCTCAATTTTCAGGCAGCAATTTCTTGCCTTCCTGCTTCCAACTTGCTCTTCCTACAGGCCTTGTCCTCCCACGCACATGTAGAACTCCCACTGAAAGCAAGTCTTCACTTAGAGATTGCAGAATTACATCACACTTTAGTATTCTGTTCTCTTACATCTACAATACACTCAAAAAGCACCTTAAAAACATAGAGATTTATTATCTGAGTGCAAGGGAACCAGCACAGGACATGAGCTTATGTGGTCTATAAAGCATACGTAGAGGTGCTGAGCCACTTAGAAAAAAAGGAGTACTTACAGCATGCCTGGTGTCACTCTTCCACATGTCTCATGGTCTAACCAGCCACAGTAAGGGTCCCGTGAAGCTATACATGCCCTTGCAAAAGGAAAAAAAAGAAAAATCATGCATTTTTTACTTCCTTCCCAAGAGATGTTGGTGCTTTTCCTTTACAGGGGAGGCTGAGGAATGCAGCCATACTTTTTGCATGACCCATGGCGCTCACACCGACTCAGAGGAATTCTGATGACACAGCTGGAGAATGCCACAAACAGAGCATGGTGGTCTCTATCCAGCTGCAGGGAAATGACTCTTCTGTCCTCCTCGCTCTCAGAGTTACACCTGTTCAGCAAATATAATGGGAGGCCATTATTGTAGTAACCATGGTACTTTGTGCACCACTTAGACTGCAAACATTTTATTTATTGTCTGCAGTACAGATAGATACTGGAGAGACCTTTGCTTATAGAAATGTAACTTACTAGTCTTTGCTGAGTGATTCTAAAGCAACCTATGGGTTATCAAATGCCAGCTTCTGGCTTTTATTTACAGTTAGGTGACAAGTTTGCTGAACTATGTAGGAAAAACATCCAAATCCGTTTTCTTTGTTCTCTCAGCTGGCATAACTATCTCAACAGAGCAGAACACGAGTCCTGCACTGGATGCCCCTAGAGTCTAATTGGAACGCTTGCATTCCCCAATTCTTTGCGCCAGAATAAACAAGTGTAAAATGATTAGATGTAGTTTACACGTTATTGGTCACTCTTAGGAAACCCTCAAGATAAGCTCCCATCATTTCTTTTTAACAGCAGCAGAGAGTTCTGGCATTTTATATTCAGGAAAAAAGGGTATCTATTTGCAGAGGAATTGGAGTGTATCACTGACGTCACAGGAGTGGAATTCAGTTGTTCACTCGACCCATGCAAAATGGCAAGTGACCAAATATTTTCAGGTTATTCAACACGAAGAACACTGTGAAATAACAAACAAGTGGTGATGTTGGTGATAATGAGTTGGTTTTTGTTTACTGTAATGTTTTTTAGCTAGATACCACGGTCTTGGGTGTTCTGGTAATACTTACTTTGCATGATTATATGCTTCAATTTCTTCCAGTAATACACTGTCATTCAAAGAAAAAGGCCTGGTCTTTGCCAAGATTTTAAGTACTACTCCTGCTTCAGAGCCAACAAATATGACTGTGTAGTTCTGGTAGGGTCCAGCAGCATGGTCTACAGCAATTGCAGTCAATCTGTATCTATCAAGACCAAAAGGCATGTATCATTAACAGTGTGTTTTCTTTTCTCCCTTTTTCCATGCATTACCTTTGAATGGTGTCGTACCTGACACGTGTTTTGGTGAACCAGGGCTCCTCAGTGACTGAGGGAACAGCTGAATCCATCAGAGGATGAGATTTGATGAAGGAGAGCGTTTCGTCCGGGAAGTCAATGGATGTTTTGTATGCCTCTGCTAGGCCATGTTTTGCACAGCAGCCAGGTCTGAAAGGAGAACAACATTGTTTTCCTCTTGGTATTTTAGTCAACAGAGAAGGCAGCTAACAAGCATCCTTATGGCTGAAGCATAAAGCTCTGCTTTGGTTTTGCACCTGACAAGACACTCTAGACTGCAGTTGATTTAAGGTAGCTCTTTACAAGGACAGTATTATGGCATCACAAATAAGAATCTTTTACCTTGGCTTTGGTACTTTGTCTTCAGGTACAGCTGTCCAAACGGAGTCAGGAGTCTTTTGTTCTTTAAATCTCCCTTTGAAGACTTTCTCAATGTCATCCATGCTGAAAGCACACACTGCTGAACCAGGGATGCTGTAAAATTAGACAAATAGTTGCAAGAACTCAGGCTACAATGGCACCAATCTCAGCGCAGAAAGAACCAAAGAACTACCTTTGATGTAAAGTTGCTCATCGCTCACCTGTTAAGCTGTGTGGTGAATACACCAACAACTGTGGGGACTCCATTGATTTCTATTATGTCTGTGATAGACTGCAGAACATCAAAGTAGAAGAAGGAGTCCCCAGGAACTGAGCAGTTGAGCCGAGCTTTCAGAAAAGATGTCCAATGTTTCTCCAGGACTCGTTGGGACCCCCCCATATCATTTTTACATATGCGTGCCACACGGGAATACACAGCCTGTGGAGGGGGAAAAAAAAAAAAAAAAGAAGGGAAAGGGAGAAAAGCTTGAGACACAAGGAAAACAGTCCTTGTTTCTGAGCTGTTAGCAAAACACCAAAGAGAACTTTGTGAGCAGGAAGCTGCATTTATCTGCACAGAAAGGATGAAAGCAAACTGTTCAGCTTGTAGTGCACAAGCACCTTAATGTATCACCAAGCAAATATAGCTTTGAAGTTTGTCCCCACCTTTTTTTTTTCCCTTCAAAATCATATTGTTGCTGAGACTTAAAGACTTTAATTAACCATGTGTAAAGGATTTAATAATTTATTATAGAATATCCTTCCATGGTGAGGCATGAGTATTATACTCTGTAGCGGCATGACTGAATTATTCAATATCCAGGGACATTAGAGAAACTTCTCTGAAAGTCTTCTTTTGTGTTGTTTTCTTTTGTTTCTTTAATAAGCATGAAGAAACCCTCAGATTTTCCATTACTTGCTACAAGTGTTAAGGTGACAGCAACTCTGAGGCAAACTGCAGTACCCAGATACCTGTAGCAAGCCTGCCCACCAGCACAGCACAGGGAACAGAAACAACTTCTTGGTCGAAGAATGCTCTGTTCTGTTTCTCTTCCCACCCAGTCCCGTGCACGACCATGATAGGAAAAACATGCAAACTTTGTACTGGTATCTGCCTCATATTGTAAACTGTATTTGTTAGCGATGCTAGTTGAGGATGATCTCCTCCTGCTACGTCTCCTGGCTTCCTTGCAGCTGGCTGTGCCCATACCTACCTTGCCTAGGTTGTTGTGCTCTACAGCAATTTCTCGGAAGAAGAAATAAACGTAGTTCCCATACTCTATGGCATGGAGGAAGTGTGGTTCTGTAAGAAAGAGCAAGGAGAGGGTTACTTCAAAGAACTGCTTGGTGGCTTCTCCAGAGGTCCACACCAGCTAACATTGCTCCAGTCTTCCAGACGGTTCAGGATGTCCAAATGGGAGTGCACTGGAGCTTACATGAAGTCTTTAATGTTGGCTAATGGACTGTAAAAAGGTCTCACAGAAACTGCATTTCAGCTAAGGTATTGTGCAACTGCAGGTCTATTCACTGATACAATTAACAAAATCACTTTGTTTGTATTAAACTGCTTTTTTATTGAAATCATACTGTACTGAAAGCTACATATATGCTAACATGGCAGAACATATGTGAAACATGTTGTCTGTGTGAAGTACCTGACCCTCTGTGCCACTGAAATTAGATTTTCCATGTGTATGGGAACGTAACCCCCCAAATTACCTTTTATCCATTTGGAATCATACTTTATTGTTCTTAGGGCAGATCCATCCCCCATGCTGCGATAAATAACAGCATCGCTTGCCAGGAAATCTGCTACTGTTGCCGAATACAATTTTCCATCTAAAACGTAAGTTGGAAACATGGTATTAAGAGGCCTTTGATAATCCATAGAATTCTGACTAGCCTATATTTTCCCCCATTTCTTTATTGCCACTCTTCCCCAAATTGCTGTAACCTATTTATTAACAGGTCAGCTTCCAATTCTTTGGAGGTTCTTTAAAAAAAATTTAAGAGCAGGGGCACCATGACACCTCTAAGCTTTCTTGTGCTTGCTTTAAAAGCTTTCTGGCTTCTTTGATGCCATTAATCATTTAGACTCATTACAAGCAAAAAAGTTCTTACCAGCAAAGAGGGCGACATTGGTTTGTCTGGCATCAAATGGGCATCTGGCCAAACCACTAATTTCCTCCCCATCATACTCTAAAGTATTCAGCTAAAGAAGAAAAATAAATGGGTGATAGTGTCATTTCTATTCTGTACACTGGCACAAAAGCAAAATACTGTCTTTCCACAAAACTTAATTCAGCACATTGGCTTCTGTCTGTTTTTATTTCACCTTGAAGCACTCTGCACTGGATGTGTTTGCTATGTGGTGCAGGCAAAATCAGGAACAGATTAAAGACGTCTTCCATATTCTTACCCGATAGTATCTGCACATAGGGTTAAATGCGTTTGTTCCGCAGACAAACACCATCTCATCGTTTCTTGGAACAAAGACTTTAATGAAGTTATGGCATTCATCCTGAAAAGAGAGTAAGATATATCATTCACAGCCTTCACATACACAATAAACATTAGTGCTGGTTTGCTCTAATATACAGAATCATAGAATGGTAAGGTTGGAAGGGACCTCAAGGATCATCTAGTTCCAACCCCCTGCCATAGGCAGGGACGCCTCCCACTAGTACGGGTCATTTAAGGTCTCGTCCAACTTGGCCTTGAACACCTCCAGGGAGGGAGCAGCCACAGCCTCCCTGGGCAATCTGTTCCAGTGTTTCACCACACTCACTGTAAAGAACTTCCCCCCAACACTCAGTTTAAATCTCCCCTCAGCCAGTTTAAACCCATTGCCCCTTGTGCTGTCATTGTAAGACAGTGCTAAACTTACTTTGTGTTTGCCTTTCATAGCACAGTTCTCTCTGTCCTGTTGCCTTGACCTCCATGTTAATTTCTGTTAAATCAAATCAGAAAAGAACATTTGATTTCCTCTCCATAAAATAAAAAAAATAAATTGTTAATAAAAATGAGCCTGAAGAAAATACCTTTCCCTTGACAGCACCTCCATCTACTCACCTTACTTGGAGTAACTTCCAGTTTTGGAACTTCATTTAAGTTTACGGTGTAAACTTGGTCCCTGTTTGCAAAGATGTAAAAGACACAAGTCAATTCCTTAATTCACTGGCCTTATTTTTGATAAGCTGAATCTTATTTTTTTAGAGTGCTCTGTTAAGACTGGGAACTTCCATGAAATGCTTGTGGATTTTCTGTGTTCAATACAAATTGGAGAACGTTGGTCATGGGCAACATGGCATTGTCTTGATTTTTATTGTTGTGGTCCTTAGCATCTACAGTGTCCAGCTATTAATCTTTGTCATTCTATTCTGTTGAAGACTAATCTGGACTGTAAAAATTCAAGTGGGCTGTCCTCACTGCCTACATCCTTGATGTGTCAGTCCAAGTTTAAAATGATCAGGAGAGGTTTTTATCAGGGCAGTAATATGAAAGAGGGAAAAGAGTATTTGATCATTGGTTTTAGCATAACTACAGTAACTGCAGCCTTCAAATCCAATTTTCATGCACTGGTCATAGATATGGTGTATTTCTCTGGGAAGTCCTTCCCTAATTCTAATTTTTATCATATTCTGCAGAGTTTTCTAAATGAATTTTACACATAAATGCAAAACCAGAAGAGAAAAGAATTTTAATCTAATGAACCGAGTGAAGGAAAATTACCTGCCAGCAATATAAAGTGTGTCTCGAATTTTCAACATCAGTTGGAAGTCCAGTCTGTGCTGAGATTCATTGCCTGAAGGGCGTCCTCTAAATACTGGATATTGCCTTGAATCTGCAAGTAAAAATGGGCTACACCATCACTCAGGATTATAGAGCTAAAGAATCAATATATGGCATTGATTAGCTGTATATACTAGGTGTAGAAGGGTTTAAGCTAAATTCCTTGAGTTATGTCTTGAATATAAATGAGAAAAGGATGGCTAATGTCAGCAAATGTTCTTTTTCCTGAAGTTATTGCTGTATTTCTGATTGCTTTTTTAAGAAAATGATTAAGTGTTCTATTAAAGATACAAAGCCAGTAAACACATTTCAATTTGAAAGGAAATGGACTTTTTAAAAACTTCCCACGGAAAAAAAAAAAAAGCCAGAAACAACCCAAAATTTAAAAAAAAATATCCAAAAAACATGAAAACTTTTCCCTAGTTGTCAGCATCAGTTGCAGATTACTTACAGTGGTAATCAACAACGTTAATAGGGTCCTCATCCTCAGGGAAGCTGACAGCTCGACACTGGGACAGGCTCAGCAGCATCACAGAGGCACAAAGCAGAGGAAGCCTCATGGCTGGTGAAAGAGGAGTGCTACCTTTGTGACCACACTGTTTAACTACCTGGAAAAGAGGAACACACCAGTGAGACTTCAGCAGCACAGGACAGCAAACACAACTCCCTACTGCAGAAGGGTTTTCTCATTCATGTTTGAGCACTGGCAGCAGCAGACTAAACTAGTGCTTAAGAAAGGCTCCTGGATGTACACTGATGGAAAACTGCTGTGTTACATATCCCTGCTCAAAGCTGCTCTGAAACATATTGATGTTTGCTAATTTTCAGCTGGATTTACAGGCATTTCTGGAGAAGTTGACGACTGTCAGCCCATTTAATTCAGGGGAATCACAAACAGAATATGCACGCTGCTGACCTGGCAAGAAAAATTGTCAAACTTGGGATTAGAATTTTAATTAAACTGCAATCTCTTTCTATCCCCTCTATCGTTGAATGTCATCTAATAAACCCCTTTCCCCATAAAATACCTAAATCTTATCTACAAAAAGTCATGACACACACAATCTGTCTCAACATCCACGTCATGTTTTCAAATCATTGCTTGTTTCCAGGCTGTGCCATCACAACACTAAACCCAAACATGCTCACTGCAACAGACGACTCTGGATGCTTTGCCTTGTGCAGTGATTTACACATGTGCAAAGTAAATGCAGAAGTGCTGCCTCTGCAGTGTGACAGGGTTTGACACATGCTTTGCAAGGGTGGTGAGAGACTCAAATGAGGCCACAATGCTGGATTGAGTTCCCAAGATGCCACTTTCCCCCTAATTTTATTTGCTACTGTAGCAACTTCAGCAGCTCCCCTGGCAGGGCTCTCTAGATTATACAGTACATACTAGGATAGCACCACAGCATTATACAACAGAGTTTTTAAGAAGGGATGGGAAGCATAACTTCTCCAATTAAACCACAGGGATATTTTAGTGAGTAGAATGTAACTACTCAAGTTGCAATTTGGGTAGGATGCAAGAAAACGCATCTGAAAGTGAAATGTGATCCTTAATGACCACAAGTGGTCTGGGCAGGGGTCATATTTCTCATTAGAAACCTGGCAGATGTAGTACTATTCCCTCCTCCAGCCTTTTGGAGGCATTCATTCAGCCTCAATTCATAGGTCAGAGCTTTGAGTCACCAGCTCAATGCCTTGCAGTTGCTGAAATTGGTTATTAAACGCTTTGTCTAAACAACGACAACAAAGAAGCCTTTCCATTCTGACGTTTCAGGAATCGCTGTGAGGTGTACGTGTTGCTAGCACAAAGTGTCAGGCCAGATCCAGCAAAGCACATAAGTATTAATCATGTAATAAACTGAAAAGCCATTAAAACCCCCCTTCACAACAACACTTAACCTTTCAGTCTTGTTTACTGGGGATGAAAATACTGTATTTGTTAATTGATGCTATGTCTGGCTAGTGGCAGGGTTTCTTCCTTCCACAAGGCCGTTGAGCTCTGTCAGATCAGGCTGGACTGTGAGGAGACCACGTTAAAGGCTGCTAATATTTGGTGATGGAAGTGTGGGTGTTGTCTGAATGCCTGACCATTATAGGCTGACCTGAAAGGAAGCATTTTCTGCTGTTAATGATATTTCTGTATCTCAGTCCACCAGTCCAGAACGAATGGGCTGTGCTCTTAGTCAAGATTGATGAGTGCAGTGGTTAATAAACACTAATAATTCCTGGCACTTTCCCTCTGCTCTTCCTTGTCCTTACATGGCCTCTTCAGCTGAAGCATCTTGCGTTAAATTACTAATGAGCAAACTTAAAACAAACTGGAATTAATAAAGTTAGTCAAATTAGTTCTTTCTTGTGAAAGCACCATTAGAGCAAAGTCCTGCAGCACAGTGACTCCCAGACACAATAACAAATCATTAATGGTTACACAATCTTTTCTTTTCGGTCTTTTTTCCAAGAAAAGCAGGTTTCAAATATCCAACTTACTGGTGTCCCAGTGGCGAAAGTGAAAGGGGAGGCACAGAAACTCTGAAAGTGTGCCTGAGTCAGTGCAAGGTAACATTGTAAGGTGCTTAGTAAAAGTGCTCCCCGAAGCCTCCTTTTTTTTTTTTTTTTTTTTTTTTTAAGAACAAATGAATACAAATTGCCAAAGAGCAAAAAGCTCTCCCAGCCATGTAGGCTTTAGTTAGCATAGAAGATGAGGCTGTTTGTGGCCCACACACCATGACTCAAAGAGACCCTGGTCTGGCTGCAAAATGAACACAGCCTGTGAACTGTACAAGTTCTGCCAGTATCAAGCATGGGCATGCATTCGGAAGTTCCTTTTCTCCTCTCTTTACTTTCAGTATCCCGTCAGGGAAGAATTCACTGGAGCAACGAAAAAATGTAACCTGCCTCATAAAGGCAGATACTGTCTTTTGGACTCGAGGAAATGGTTGCAGAGAACAAAAGAGCAATTTGCTGGGTACTGGTCACAACTATGACCTAAAACCAAACTGTCCCCAAACCAAAAAAGCAGGAAATGAAGTGCAGGGTAACAAAGACAGTAGTAGTGCTCTCAAGTAGGTTCACATTTTGAGGGCATATCTCATACTCCTTAAAACAAGGCAAAGTTTTGTAAATGTAGAACCCCAGGACGTGTCTCCTTTGAGATTCCCCCCAGAGCAGAAACAAACTTGCATTCACACCTTCTTCAAACCCCCCCTAAACCTCTGAATATACTTCAGAGATTAACTCGGAGAACATAAAAGGCAGGACTAGTTGTGTTCAGCAATCTCTTTTAACTAAACATCAACCTGTCACCAGTCTCTACCAAAGAAAATGCCTACATCTCTAAGAAGCACAGATCTTTGTCATGACAGGACAGGCAAACAGAGAGCTGGACAGGGTCAGCAAGCCAGAGGTAATCACATCTCAGCATCCAGGTAAGAAGCACAAATTTCTTATTGTTTTTTCTTGTTAAAAGATTACAAGAAAACGAGCAGTAGCTCCGATTCCTAACCACGCATGAAAATGTACCTGCTTCAAGAGCCGTTTCAATGCACCTTTTAGCTTGTTGGACACAGGCTTGAGATCAGAGTCACTGAAAACAGAATAAACTTGGAAGAACAGCTGTTCCCTACATAATCAGGAAAATGGGCTCCATCTAGCCCTTGGAATAAGGGCTCATGACAGCCAGGTGTACGCTTCTGGTAGACAGAGATAGGCTGCAGTAAAAGGCATAATTCTTGCCACATCCAAACCTTTTTAATGGAGGCCACTACTGGGGACTACAAATAACAATGCTTAAGTATCTGTTTGGACCAGAATGACTGATTATGAAATGCTGGCAATGTCTACCTTCAAGAAAATGCAGAAAACAATCATACTCTGGGTTTGATTATTTTTCCCCAGCCAAGATTCAGACCAGTCTTTGATTAATTTCTCTTATAAATTGCATTCCTAGTATTTCTGCTAGGAAACAACCCACAGCAAGTGCCAACCTGGAAATTACCAGCATTGTTGTCCCCACTTTCCAGCTGGGGAACTGAGGCACAGATCAAGGCTAAATTTGTGTCCAAAGCCAACCACAAAAAAAAAATAATAAAAAAAAATTGAAGTATCTGAGCTGCTTTGGGGTCATATGTAACTATTCCCTGCACCATAGGCAAATTGGCCAGCGTCACCCCAGCGGAAAAGCCAATGACACATCAGAGATCTTCTGGCCATTTGGTGTATGCCATAACTAGTTGTGGCTGCAAATACAGAGAGGTTTAAATGTTAACTGGTGGCACAAATCCACATCACAAAAGAGGACAGCAGCCTGACTGAACCAGGCCTCAGGGCGAGTGCTGTTGGTCAAGCAGCAGGCAGTTGTCCCCAGTAATAAACTGGCTCTTTGTGGCTGGCACCTTTCAATCTCAGATATGAATCACATTTTTCAATTCCTGATTGGGGGAATCCAGGGAAGCAGGATATAATTTCTGTTAAAATATGAGCCCTCCTTCAAACAATCACACATGAAGGGGAACAGGCTGGTGTTTCTTGCCCATTAATCTACTCCAGCCTTTGACAATGTGCCGGTGACACTCCATCAATCATCTTTCTGTGCACTGCCACGTAAAAGAGGAGAGGGGGAAGGGAAAGGGCATTCAGCCAGCTGGAGAGAAGCAACACATAAAGTAGCTGATGCAATATCTTCTATTCACTTTAAAAAAAAAAAAAAAAATCTTTAAAATCTCCTTAACACAATAAATGCTTCTCAGGACGCTGAGCACAGACAGAAGTGTGGCATGGCAAATCCAGGCTGAAGTTCAAGACAGGTCAGAACAAAAGATATATCCTGAAAGTTAGTTCACTTGTGAAGAATTTGGCGAGCTAAAGGAGAAAAGTGTTGCAATAATAAAAGTTGAAAAACAGGCACATACAATGAAAAGGCTTAAGAACGACTACACCATCTTCCTCCTCCAGCAGGCATGGGGCAAAAGTGGGCTGTTAGGTGAGATCAAGGACCTCTTCTGTGCTTGGAAGTATGTGTTAGCCTTAATGTTGAGATGGGACAGGCAGAAGCGATTAGTAAGATGCTGAGCTTAGACAATTTATGTGATGTGGTTTCCCACAATCCCAAGTGACTGGACTTCAACAGATCAGGAAATCCCTGTTGTCCTCTGTTCCTCCCTGCATGCAAGTGGCTCCCTGAGGGCACTAATTAGTGCAAAAGCACTAACTAGGACATTTCTGACATGGTACCTTCTGAAATTTTGAGTATAAACCACATTAATAATAAGACAGAAGTTAAAATAAAACAAACAAAAAAATCTTTTATTCATTCACAGATGCTCAACAAGCTTCTTGGGGCCTACAGCCAAGGCATCAGTTTCCCTTACTGATGGAGAGTAAAGCAGATCCTGTCCAATGTTCAGCAGCTTCCACTCATCTAATCCTTTGAGACAGCACCCTGGTGAAGGTCATGGTGCCTCCCCTGACAGTGGCTACAGCGCACTGAGCAGTTGGCCAAATCCGTGCTTTGAAGCTCTTTAACCAGATGACACAATTAAGAAAGACTTGTTGGCCAGGCTAGACCAAATCACTTCACTTAAACCAAACGAAAGTTATGTTAGTCATAGAATCATAGAATGGTAAGGCTGGAAGAGACCTCAAGGATCATCTAGTTCCAACCCCCTGCCATAGGCAGGGACACCTCCCACTAGTACAGGTCATTCAAGGTCTCATCCAACTTGGCCTTGAACACCTCCAGGGAGGGAGCAGCCACAACCTCCCTGGGCAACCTGTTCCAGTGTCTCACCACCCTCACTGTAAAGAACTTCCTCCTAACATCCAGTCCCTGAAAGGGAATTTGCCCACCTCCCTTTTTTTTCCCTAGATGAAAAATAGTGTAAAAAGGTTAAAATTTTTTTTTTTACTACAGCCTCAGGGATTATCTTCTGATGTACAATCAAAATCATTTGTGGTCCACTAACTGCAGCCAGAAAAAATATAGTTCAAATTCTGAGCTTCATGAAGTTAAAAGGCATGCTGGCAGTGACACCACTTTAGGGAGACAAAGATTCACAGGTGAGTTCACTTGCTCATGGTAACTGCTACCACGTGGGAGAAGTTCAACTTCTTGAGCCAGCTGCTGAGAAAACAGCTTGCCAGTGAGGTGCTGGTGCAGGAGCTGCAGCTGTACATAGAAGTGAAAGGCAGATTGCTGATGAATTCCAGGTTGCCAAGCAGGTCAGTCTGCCCAGAAGTTAAAACATTTAGAAGAAAATATGTGAAGGTGGTACAGACCACCTTCAGTGCTGCCCTAGACCTGCTGTAGAAACACAGGCATTGGCAACCATGGATGCATCAGAATGCTCACTTGCAACAGCACCTTACCCCAGCTGGGCATGGAACAAAATAACCCTAGGACACTGGGGAAACCAGGCTGAAGTGTGTTTTGGTAATCAAAGCATGACAATGCAGCACTTTTTCTATCATCCAAGTCAAAATATAAGATCAGCATGGCCCAGGACTGATGGCTTGAACTCTAGAAAGGGAACAAACAATTCTTTCTCCTCCCTGTGTTTTTTTTTTTTTAAATCGTGGTCTCAAGGAGTGAAACAGGTTACAAGCCAGAAAAATGGTCCACATAGAATGCAATGTTTGCCTTAAAAACTTGTATCAGTATCTATTATATGAGAAGCAAGGGATTAGATTCCCATTTTAGGTCCTATCTGTACTTCAGTTTTCCAATGATGCAATTCTTTATAGTGTGATTAAGTCTTCCCCAAACCAGGGTACCACAGCCAGCCTCAACACAAGTGTGATTTTCTTGCTAATTTTTCCCCCCAAAGGGCATTCCACTATAAATGTGTTCCTTCTTTTGAAGGCTGGCTCCACTAAGGTTCCTGAAGGCAATGCCTGACACAGGGCTTGCTGTATATTTAAAGCTCAGAGATTGCCTGTGATGTGATAAATCCAAATTGTGAAGTTTGGTGACAGATTGTTTCATCTAATTATCAAATAAAACACAGAAAAATATTTCTGGTTATAACAAACGTAACTTAATTCTTGTCATCACTTAAAGGAACTTACAGCATGTTAGTGTAAGTAGGTAAAAAAAAAAACCTGTCCTGTTTCTCTCCTATAAAGCTACAAATTTAAACCTGCACCACACAAACATCCTTACTTTCTACAACTTTAGAATTTGCAGCTCGGAAGAAAAAAAAAATAGGATCATTTGAGCTGTGATATTAATTGAGTGTGAAAGTGCAAATAACAGGTCTGTTATTTTTAAGATAATACTTGACTTCTTTTAAGGATTCTGCATTAACACCTCTTGATCTGTGCCCAAGTAAAAAAAGATAGTTTAATATTGAAGTGATGAAATCCTACCACTGAATATCGCAGCTTTCATCTTAATTGGTTTATGGCACTGCTAGTTACACTTCAGTTGTTTGCAGGCTTTTAACGTCACAGAAAGCGCACCCCTCTTGCTCCAGAGTGAGCTGACAATGCCTGCAAAATGGATAGGGTGACTTTTAATGATAGTGTTTAGTGGCTGATTAGATGCACTTTGAGGAATAAATTCTCCTGTGATCAAAAATTTACTTGAACATGAGGTTGTTTCAGCAGGAAAGGAAATAAAATGCTGAGCAAACAGTAAGTGATGACTTCAATTATGTTTATTTCAAGTTAATTTTTTGAGAGTGAGTGTTAACTACCTTCCCTTACTGCAGTGAATCAAAGTCCTCCAGCTAAACCCAACCTTTGATTTCAGCTGGCATCTACGGTCAAATCTGTTCTGTTTTACAAAGCTCCAGCAGAACAGGCTCCCCTTGAATGTTTGCCAGGGTTGAGCTGTCGGTGATAAAGTGCAAAGTACTTTAACTTAAGCAGTGCTCTGGATTCACCATTTTAGCAGGGCTGCATTTTATTAATTCAAACTGCTCATGCCCAGCTGAGACTGCCCTAGGAACTGTTACATATATTAGTGAAAGTGTCCAAGGACTGGCACAGAGAAGGTCCAAAACGCGGATGTTCAGGCTTTGTTCTACACTCTCATCACCGACATCCATTCATTCCTGGCCAAGGGCTGCACTGATAGCATGAGCCCTAACCTCGGCCCAAGGAAAGCAATGCCACCCTGCTGGGCGAAGATGGGGATACTTGGGAGAGCTCCCGAGTACCTCTGGCTCAAGGCTGTGTTAGGGGTGTTTTTCCAAGGGTGAATTTTTCATCTGAAATACATTTGTCCTGATAACTAGAGAGAACGATTAAACTACAATGGTGAAGATATCTGATTACTTACACTAACTAGTACATGCAAGATATAGGTTTGGAAACAACCAAACTGCCCCTTCAGTCTCATGCTACAGCCTAAAACCTAGACCAAAGTGTTACCTTTTCCTCTGTCTTGGAGGGTTGGCTACAAATGTGAGTGAGCACCGCAAGTGAAGCAACTTAAGCGTTCTTCTCGCAAGCCTACAGTACATGATTTACATAGCAAAACTGCCACTCATTTCAACATGATTAGGCATCATCTGATAAGGCAGCTTTGGGACAGGTATAAACCAGTATCTACAGGTGAGGACATAATGAAGGTCTCAGGCACAACTTGCACAAGCCCAGCTGACGCCACAGCCTTCGGGAAGCTGCTGGCAGCACCTCTGGGTCTCCTGTCTGCCGTCTCCCAGCAGTATAGAAAGCAGCCTTCCCCATAAGCAGTGCTCCAGCCCTGATTCCCGTGGTAAGTGCTGCCTGTTTTTGACCTGGCTAATGCCCAGGAGGTCAGAGTTTGCCTACAGGATGAAGCGAACAGGATGTTTTGAAATGGGAAGGAGGTTTGGGGGAAAGAATATGTCCCAACAAGCAAGACAGCTGAAGAAAAAACAACAGGATTTGCACTGCGGAGAGGGCACATCTGCCGTTCAACAGGCTGCGCCCCAGACAATGTTGCTGTCAACCTCACTCCAGAAAGCATTGCTTCTTCCCACCCACTGCTCTCCTCTGCTATAAACATCCCTCCAGCATCTCAGCGCCGTGCCTTGCTGGCTTGAGTTGCTGCTGCTGGGGAAAAGGCTGCTGCATACCACAGCTCTTACTTCAAAGAGAAAGTAAATGGCTACTAGAAAACGCGAAGGGAGAACAGGAGAGGACTATCAACTGGCAAGAAACACAAGAGAGCATCTTATGCTCTGTGTTGGTATGGTCAGTATGCCACTCTCGGAGCTGGAATGGTCAGCCAGCCTTGCCCACGGGAACGCTGCCTATAGAGACCCGGGACCAATATGTTTTTAACTAGTCTTGGGTTTTTCTGCATGGACAAATCTGATAGCTGGCCACCTGGTTACCCTTTGTATATGCAAAGCATGTGCTCTACCACTTTCCTGGGCACAATCAGTTACAGATACAAAATGCAGGCATGGAAAACCTGGAGGAAGCCTAAGCTCCAAGTTGACTATTATTACCTCGTTAAGCATTAAAGATTAACTACACTGGTGAAAGGATGTGTTCTAAAATGTCATTCCCAGGCTGGAAGGTAAATTGCCAGTTTTGCAAGTTTGTTTTTGTTTGGGTTTGGTGGTTTTTTTTTTTTCCCTACTTCTCGAAGGCTACTCAGCATCTGAAGTAATTGTTTAAAAGGCTGCTTTTATTCACCATAATACCAAACCGTAGATGCTTGCCACGTGACTGCTCGTATTTTCATGTGAGATGTCGTGCAGAAACACATGGAAATCTGGTGAAGGCAAACCAATTTTAGAACATGTTCCGAGCAATTGTTTTGCAGCACTGCCCTACAGTATGAAGTCTCTTACATTTCTTAAATTGCCTAATCAAATGCAGACTCTGTTCCAGTCACGCTAAATTTTCAAATAATGGCAGAAAAACACTTCTTCCTAGCCTAGCACTGAACAGTTGGATCACATTATTACATTCGCTGCTTTTGTAGTCTTTGTAGCATGTATTTGTAAATGTATGTATATACATATTGACCTGGGGGGGGTGGGGGTGGGACAGGCAGTGGTGCTCATGCTGTGAGACCCTAGTGACAGCCAGAGGGGCAGAGATACATCTTAAGAGAGGTGCCTGTGCTAAGGTCTCCTGGGAGGATCCAGCTTATCAAGAACACAGAGGGGTAATGCTAAAAATATTTATTTGTATTCATTTAAAAATCAGATATATTACTACAGGATTGGATCCAGCTGATTTCTTGCCCTACAGCCTGATGAAGTTACTAAACTGATATAAATGAAGGTAGGTAAAATGATACACATCCTGTTGCCAGCTTGAGCTTGGAGGCAGGATTGGTGCAACGTGCAGCCATGGCTATCCTGCCCTGGCTACCAAGCATGGGCACGTCCCTGTGCTGCATCACATCAGTTTGGGGAATTCTCTGCATCACAGAACATCTTCCCAACAGCCCACACACTCAGCAGTTGTTTGGAACAGGACACAGCTGTACTGAGCACCAGCTCTGCATCTCCTCTTTTACTTGCACTACATCACCTGGTGATGACACTCAACCTGGAAGGCAGGCAAGCATTTCAGGATTTTGACTAGTGAGCCACAGAACAGCCATGAATAACACCTTTAAAAGTAAATAAAGAGATTCTAATCAGTAACACATGGACTGCAAGTGCTTGAATGAGGGTCACAAGCAAATCTGTGGCAAATTATGAGACTCAGAGCTTCAAAGCTTTACATTATGGCCTGTCCCATTCTCTCCTCCGTATCACACCCAGAGGTCCCCTACACAACAGCAATGCTTCCCTAAATCCTTGCCTTATCACTAGTAATATTGGACCAGTGGAAGAATGCAAATAAGCATTATCTGGCCCACACACTATACAGGTCTGCAGATCTATTTTTCTTCTGCAGCTGCACCAAATACATTTAGGTTTGTGTTGGCACAGTTTGCCACGTAAGGCCACTGTTCAATCACAAGCGGTGCTTGTTAAGTCTTTGGCAAGGATGAAAACCTGATGCTTTAGGGGGAGGAAAAGCTATAATCTACTCACAATAAAACCTGTACAGTGGTATATTAAAAAAAAAAAAAACCAAAAAAAACCCCCCTATATATATATATATCTATCTCCATGCCCTTACAAGGAATCAGATTAATCCCCAAAGCATGAGATTTGATTATTTCTGTCTGAGGTTATCATTAAGGAAAACCCCTATATAATGCTAAAAATAGCCACACAGCATTTACATTATGAAGAAAATATGATTTACTGAGCAAAGCCAAATTACTGGCTTTTTAGTGTTAATCTTTGATAAACATGTGCTGGGTTAAAGAAACTGTCATGGAGAGCAGACATTTGCAAATTGAAAGAAAACCATTCAACTCTGCAAGATTATAAAGGTGTGGGGGGGAGGGAATTACCCCTTTTATGAGACACCTGGGGACATTGTTCACATGCCGTTGACAGCTTTCACACCACTGCTTTTCCTCCCTTGTCCTTACCCTCCTCTTCAGCACTTGTCTCCAGGTGGCAATACACAAAAGAGCTATATTTGCAAGGGGTGCCAATGCTGGCCCTTGGACAACTGCTGGAAAGCCAGAAGGCCCTCTCCTGCCTTGCATATTGGTTGGCTCAAACTGTTTTCCCAGGGCACTGAGCCTCCCTGACCCACCAGGCAGTACCCTGGTATTTAACACCTGGGTGCCACACCACTCCAGGAGCAAGCAAGCTGCTTACAACCCTTCCTTGTTTTAAAATACCATTACACTAACAGGCAGAGTCACAGCTCCCTAACACTGGGCTACATTCAAACACGATTTTAATAGGGTAGCCTTAACGATACACTGAGGTGGCTTTTGTAAGTTAAATACACATTTTTCTCCTCTGTAGTCTCCCAAAACCGGTGGCATAGCCCAACAGGGCACATATAAGTGTTTACACAACATAGGAAAGGGGTACCCAAATGGAGGGATAAATGAACAAGGGCTTTAAATAAAAGTGCGAGAATTTTCTTTTGACCTCAAAGTGCATCTGTCATGATAGACATACACAGAAATAGCAGCAACACTTTCTGTTGGTGCTGTAGCTGCTGCAGTGTCTGTCCTGCCAGTGCACTGGCACCCATAAACATGCCTGGGAAGCAAGACAGCAACACTTGAGGAAAATAACCTTTTGCTTCATGCCAAAATAAAGCTTTGAGGAAGGTCCTACCCAGTGGAGGTGTGAGCAGGTATTTTACTGCTGCTTGGGAAAGCAGAGACCCAGCTGTCACGACCATTTGGCATAAGAAAGATGAACTATGTGGCTCACGTTAAGAAAAGCCTATTATTGCAGTAATAGCTGTGCTGAGTGACCAACTGATCACCTCTCATCTCTTCTGAGATTTCACTCCCACCTCTGGTGGGCAGCCAGTCTGTGATGCAGATTCCCACTGCTCCCTCATTACGTTTCCAGACAAGCACCTCTGTGTTTGCTTCCCATTGTTCCTCATGAACTTGAAGAGCCCCCCAGCTTCCCATTGTCCTTCATGAACTTAAAGAACCCCCCGGCATGCATCTGCCAATTAACTCCTCATTCTCATCCCAAGCCCTCTTCAAAGCGTTTCTTTGCCTCTGACACCTACAAGCACCCTGCCCCCTTTCCCCAACACACGCAGCTCAGCTATGTTTAGGCAGCTTGTGTGCTAACACAGCTACTGATCATGCAGACCAACGTAGGTCTCCTTCTTCTGAGGCCACTACCTGACTGTACCCATCTGCCGCCTCTTCTCTTAAACCATCCACTGTTTGGAACAGGATCCATCCTTTTTATTCTGTGTCTATCCAGAACCCATCGAGTTAGAAACCTCAGCTGCAATTTGACTCTTAGATGCAATAGTTAAAAAAAAAAAAAAACAAAACCCAACAAAACACCAACAACAACCCACAGCAAAAAACCAGCAACAACAAATCTTTTTGCAAGAAGAGTATCTGTGTGCAAATACGACCTCTGTAATGTTACCAAGGTCAGGCAGACCAAGGCCAATCTGCTGTGTGTGAGAATATAAATCAAAGCTGTCCAGAGACTGATTTCATTTACAAGGTTTGTAACCACTCTGGACAGAACAAATGTCACTTGCTTGCTTGAGCTCCTTGCTCCTCCTCTTCCACAGCCAATTCTCTGCTCCTCCACTTCCACCCAGCCCCTCCCCACCTGGCAACACCTCTTGACCTCCTTTGCTCTTGAAAGCAAGAGTTCTCGTCTAGCAAGCAAGCTGTGGCTCTCACAGGACAGACAGCCATGCTAGGCCATTTATTAAAATTATGCAAAAATCTCAACAAGTAAAATTAGCACAGAGCCACAAGTACATTCTCCTGCTGGTTACCTGCCATTCACAGCACAAGTCAGAATTAAACAGTAAATCCTATAATGACTTCTTTCCTATTGCATTCATAGATCTGCAAAACAAACCAAGGAAAGCATCTGTAGCAAGTATTAGAGTCTGGGCACAGATCCTGTGAAATCACATGGTTTCCGTTGTGGAACTAAAAAGGCTTCTATAAGAATGTGTGAAATACACAGCCGAAATTCTCCACTTCTTTCTGTGCTCTTTGGCAGTTGGCGTGGCTAAGATAAAGTGGCAGGCAGGTTCTGTTTCTGTAGCTGGTGGCTTTCAGAGCACACCCCCATCTGCAAATCCAAAGAGTGCAGGATTCAGCTCTTTACAAGCTCTCTCTTAAGTATAGAGTTAATATAAGCCCACTCCAGACAACAGGTTGCAATCTCTAGACAGAGTCTTGAAAAGAGAGTTCAGCCTTTGCCTTGCTCCTCGCAGCCATTTTGTGGTTCTCCTGCAGGTGTGCCCACTGAGGTGCAGCAGGGCTGGACAGGGATGCCAAAAGCAAAGAAACTTCACGTTCTGGATGTTAACTTTAGTTACCATATCCAGACAATGCTGCCAGTGGTGTGGAAGAAAAAATTGCTGTAGCCAGCTGTGCTGTTCACAGTCGGATGGTTTCTGTGTAGCTCCAAATGGTTATGGAGCCAGTAGCCTGTTGTGGCCAAGGACAGGATGATGGATGGTCTACACACACTGTCCAAGCAGAGAGAATGGCAGAAGTTCACTTCAGGGTTGTTAAAATGCTAATCTGGGTTAGTTAACAAAGGCTGAATGGAACAGAAAAGTTAGGGAAATGAAGACTACTCACA
Source organism: Eubucco bourcierii (assembly GCA_013396675.1). Lineage (NCBI taxonomy): Eukaryota > Metazoa > Chordata > Aves > Piciformes > Ramphastidae > Eubucco > Eubucco bourcierii. The sequence goes on from VWZE01002424.1 coordinate 764,728, forward strand.
CGTTATATGCATGCACTGCAGAATTGATCCCTGTGGTTAACTCAAACATTTGTCATTGGAAGGGGGACAACTCAACAGTTTTCCCATCTGAATAAACTGAATCAACTTCTGATATTAGCTGTACTGTCATTACTGTCAAGCCGCGAAAAGGGAAAGTGGGATACAGGAGACACCACAGAGAGCTCCGGAAAACAGCAACGGAAGGGCAGTAACACGATTTGCACTGCACACCTCTTCTATGTGACATGGGAACAAATCAGAACCCACTTTCTTTGGAACTTGAGGCTGGCAGCTATTCACAGAAGAAGTAACAACTTAATAAAATGGCTTAGATGGATTTTAACGGTAACTGCAGTGCTTATCTGATGCGTAAGAAAAGAGATCATCTGTTCTAGCAGCATTTTTGACGAAAGCAACATTTGAACTGTTTTAATTACATACAGAGCTGCTAAGACTGAAAATAACTTGTACTATCCAATTCAAGTAATATGCCTTCCATCTTTCTTTAATTACTCATGGAGCAAAATTATTACTGTATCCAACAGAAAGACATCTGACTTTTTCAAATTGGAATTAAATATATGTTTAACACACGAGTACATAATCAACCATCTCTTCTGCTCAGTACGCAAAGCAAATACACAAGTGCGCTCCTTGAAAAATATCAGGGACTGCACCATAAGCAAGCTCAACATAAGCTTATAGGAGCACAGAAGCTGGTGATGTAATTGTTTTCCTTTGCCTTGTAAAGAAAGCCTAGAAGTGAAGCAGCCTGTCATGTCACTTGTATGACACTAGATGAGAAGTGACCATATTCACATACGATTGCCACTTGACTTCAGATTGCCAATCTCTTGTTTTTCAAAAGAAGACACAACCAAAGCATTTCAACATTTCTGTACTAGTGCTTTCCAACTAACTGGGCTTCACCTGATTTCAAGGGATGCTGAATCCTGTGTTAAGTGCAGTAATGCTTTTAAAAGAATTTAAAGCCCATAGAAACCAAAAGTTGCAATCTGCTTGTGGCCAACTGTAGTAAGACCAGAAGATACACTATTACAAATGCTTAATGCACACTTTGAAGTGAGCTTCTATAATATACTTTTCCTTACCTTCACCTATCTCCTATGACAGGACTGATCGGATCAAAGATCAACACAGTCAGAATTAACTGCATATGTAATTAAGCATTCTATCTAAAAGTGTGCTCTTCGTAAGTCTACATCAAAGTTACCGTGGTTCCAAGGGCCAAAGTATCTGCTCCAACAGTCGGCTCAGATCAGCCACACAAAAGAGGCTGATGGTCCAGCTCAACGGGCATGAGAGGCTAGGGGAAAAAACCCGCAGCTGTACAGCTGGTTTGTGGAGCTTTGACAGGACCATCACTGTATTCCTGGCACACACGCCTGCATCACACAAAGCACGTTTAGAAAATTATGTTATCTTTGTTGCATCTCTACCCTAAACGAGAACAGGTAGTGACAGACAGCAGGATACCAGGAAGGTAGCTGCTCACTGTAACTGAAGGTCCAGAGGAAACGGGAAGCCAGTTAAAAGAAACTGACTTAGAGCCTTTGGGTTATACTTTTTTTTTTAGGTTGTCCTTTTGAAAACAAATCTGAGCCACATAATTCAGAATGCTAATAAATTCTTACTACAAACTTTTTCTTCCTGCTTTTAAAACAACCAAGCTTTATATTAGTTAATATTTTAAAAAAAGTGTTAAAGTTCATGAATACATAGAAAAGAAAATGAAGCACTTAGCTGGCAATTTGTGTTTATCTAAGCCAGATGAAATGTTTATACTATATCTGCCAAGATAACAAAATATGCCTGTCACTTACTACATTAAACATGATTACATACAGCTTAATTTACTGAATAGTAACTGAAGTAGACTTTAGAGGTGCATAGAATTTTATAGTGTGAATAAAGCAGGAAAAACGTCTATTCTTTTCTGCCACAAAAGTGATTGCAAAGCTTTACAATGAGCTTCCTGTTGGACTCAGGAAAAGGAGACAACCTCAGAAAATTCTCTGTGAAAGTGTTTGTATGTGAGAGGAGTAGACTAGCAGTAAAAGCCTCTAAGACAGCAGGAAGCTGTTCCTTCAAGTAATATTTTAGTGAATTAGTCTTTCCTTAGCTTTGCGTTCCGAGTTGTTAATAAACATTGTTATCTCAATAAAGCTGCATGCTTTTTCCAACAGGAAATAACAGGGGGAAAAAAGCCACACATTTGCAGAGCAATGAACAGCATTTCAGAGGAAGTTTGCTGTAATTCCTGCACATTACGTGTGAAGCGTGTGTGTGTGTACATGGATAAGCTACAATACCATCTGTACAGCAAGTGCCACATATGCGAGCACTGTGAGCCATCATTGCTGCTGCTATGCTCAGAAGTAAACGTATTCCAAGCCACACACACATATAAATACTTTACAGAGGGCTGAGTTTTGCTCAAATTACTCACAGGCCAACACCTGTAACAGAGACACAGCTATCAACAGAAGTAAGAAACAACTCAAAGACCAGTAGAGACTCCATAACGTAAGGCTAGCTATATTCACGGTAACAAGTGAGATATCCACTGGAACTACAATATTTTCAACACGTCAACCTACAGCACGCTCAAACGTGTTTTTCAGCTCACAAGACAAAACACAGTGGCAATCATAAAGCCGGCAGAACAACCTCACAGCCCTTTAAATGACAGGCACAACATCCACCCAGAAATCTTCCTCTGGACCTTTAATTTCCACCCTGTGCTTCTAAATAATACAGAACACTCAAACCCCTTTCTAATTACTCTCTGAAAGCAGCTGTATCGGTTTCTGCAGTGCTGTAACTCTCCCCCCTCGAAAAAAAAACCAGCAAACCAACAACCTAAACTTTCTCGGCTCTACACCTGAGCAGAGCTTTGTTTTCAGTAGCAGGCGAGGACGGAGTGGAGCAATCCCTGCCTCTGCGCGGGCATAATTCACAACCGGCTCTACTATTTGTTTCCATCCATAATTGATGGGGAGCTTGAAACACAGCTCCCTCTGCCTCCCAGCGCCCGGCTGCTGCCAGGGAGCCCGTAAATCACGCCTCGTTGGGCGCCGGCAGTGCCGAGCCCCCGGGACCGGGTCGGCTCAGTCCCCGACCCAGCGCCAACTCACCCTGAGCACCCTGGAGCAATTTCGCTGGGGACAAACCCAACAGCTCCGCTGCGGCTCGCCCCGCTCCGGCCAGTGCCGGCTTCCGCGGGGACCGCCCGCTCCCCTCGGCAGCGCCGCCGCACACCCGCCGCGGCCCCGCGTACCTGCCACCNCCTTCTCCTCCCCACTCCTCTCCCCTCCCTTTCATGCACTGGTGCCGCCCGCCCCTCGTCGTCCCACCGCACCCGGCCGCTCTCTGCCCGCCGCCTCTGCGTAGCACCGCGCTCGCGGTAGACCCGGCACGCGCCCCGCCGCCAACTTTTCAGTTCCTCCTGCCGCCGCCCGCTCGGTTCCGCCGCGGCTCTTACCGCAGCCGGCAGCGGAGCTCAGCGGCGAGTCCGGCCATGGCGGTAGGAGGCGGATTCCCCGCCCGGCTGCTGCCTTCCCCCAGCCTGTCATCAGCCCTTTGCCGCCGCGGGCAGTGCCGGACGCGGTCCCACTCCCTCCGCCGCGACCACCGAGCGGCCTTGGCCGCAGTGACGTGCGCGGAACTCCGGCGAACTTCGCCTGTAGTTTCACCCCTCCCAAAGCCCCTCGATAAATCTGCCTCTCGTTTCCAGCCCCGCGCTCGTCCCGCCGCCGCGAAGAGCCATAAGGACGTGTTTGGCTCATCGCTGGCGCTGCCTAGCTGCTCAGTACAGACATTTTCGGTTTTACTTGGACAGAAAAAGTAATTGCGAGCAATGCAATTTTGCAGGCTATTGAAATTCACTTTTGCAGACGAATATTTCGGGAGTGGGGATGGGGAGCGTCCTTGAAGTGACATCTTTTTAAGTGCCTGTCCAAAATCCCCTCATGTTCCAGAAACAAAGGATTTAATCCCATAAATGAAGTCCAGGAAATAGCTGTCACTAATTCATTTTTCTTCACATGAAAGATAAATTAATTAAGGCTTAAAGTGCCACGAAATATTTTGGATGCCCCTGCGAGAGGGAAAAAAAAAAAAAAAGAAAAAAGGATTACTCACCAAACTGTATCATCTGTGCTTGTTTTATGGGAAATCAGAAACATTCCGAGTACAAGAGGGTTTTGCTGGGGAAACATCTCTGCCATTCACATGCAGTTCCCAAATCCCTGCCTCTCAGCTCTTCATTGCTTCCAGAGCAAGTTACCGGGCAGGTTGCTCCCCACAGTGCTCCTTCCCCTCTGGAAGACAAGCACTTGATAATCTCAGGCAGTATTTTGGGCTGATCCTGTAGGTTTTTACGCACACACTGCTCACAGTGGGAGCGTTGCCTCTTGAGAACTGATTCATCTAAGCAAGGGCGCCAGGATTTGGCCCATAGTAAATTCTCTTTAGAGATGCTGCCAACAAAATCTCTCAGCCATGGGAATAGGACGTTTTTGGCAACTCGGTCCCTTGGCTGTCTCTCTCTGATGTTTCCTAGTGGTGACAGGCTAAAGGCGAGATCATTATGGGCTTCCTCACTGCAAACACAGCACGACTATGTTGCACCCCAGGAGCTGCTGCCTGATTAAAGGTGGAAGGGCATTATTTTCTCTTTTTCAGGAACAGCCCTAATCCGAAAACCATCAAAATTTGCACAGTGCACGAAAAAGCTGTGATAGAGACTACTCACTTGGTTAGGAATCAAATTGCAACCTGAGGACAAAAAAGCTTAGAGTGCCTTAAAAAAAAAGGACGCTATTCACAGAAGAGCTTTTCACGTGAAGTCAAAGACTCAGCACAGACCCACTGCCATGTAGGTTTATAGAGGGTGTAGGTACCTAGGTGCTAGCTACCCACACCAGGGCTTTACAAATCGGGGTTTGCTTCTGGGATTTTAAAATGCCTGATGGTGTTGTCAGTCATAAAAACTGCAGTCCTAGGAAAAACAGCTGTATTTTCATTTGATACATCCTTTATGTGACTGACATATAGAAATTACTCAGCAGTGCCATTCTGTTATCCCTACACTAGGGCCATGGGAAACACAGCACAGCCTGTGGCATCTGCTTGGGCTGGGGCTACACATCCCTCCCTGCTCTGCAAGAGGCTGCTTGTGGGAAGGAAGGTTTCTTCCCCACTACATATCCCAGCACAAGCTGACTCAAGGCTTTTATATATCAGGATAAAAGATTAATATGGTTTAAATGTCCTTCTGCTTCAGTTAGGCAGATGACACAATGTTGAAAATTGGATCACATTCCTGTAGGGCACAGAGTTTCAGTTCGAAGTACAGCATTTTTGAGGATTTTGGTATAGCCAAGCGGAATATCTGTGTCTACACTTAAATGTGGTAGTTTATTATAGTTTCAAAATTTGCTGCATGGCTAGAAACCACTTTATGTAAGGATTTAAAGTGTGTGCACTTTCAGTATTTGTGCAGTCAGGGAATTACACAGCCACAGGTTTTAAAACACAAATATATTCAGGCTGCTATTGATATGATAAACTATCAGTAACATGTGCTGCAAAGCTGCTTAAATCCTCATTGACACAACAGGCCAGTGTTCTGTCGATAGTGTGCAGATTAATGGGGTATTGTCAGGCTGGTTTAGGCCTCAACTTTCATTTATCCTAAAACTTGTTCTTCATTGTAAGTCTTAACCTTTGGATTCTGCCAACACATTTCTTGTCACAAATATACTAATGGAATTAAAAGAAACCTGGCTTTTAAATGTTAATTACCCCCAGAATGATTGATTTGTAAAAGAAACACATCAGCAGAATCTGAAAGTACAGAGGCACAATAAAATGGACTGAGCATCATGCCTGAGGACCAGCTTTGGCGCTGATGAGGCTGTCCCTCTGTGTGATATGGGAAGGTGAGCACTTATCTCCTAGGTATAGCTTATGGATTATTTCTGTTGTCTAAAGGACTTTTCATCCTCCAAGTGTTTTACAGACTTAAGTGACACTTATCTGAAACAAATTCGAAAACATAATCAAAATATTCAAAATTTACATACAGATAAAGAACCCACCATCTGTTAAAACCACAAATTGAGTTTTTGCTTCATTAAAATATGGGTAATACTAAACTAATATGTGTTTAAACCAGACATTTCATTCTGCTTGAATGCCTCCACCGGCTTTATAACCAAGGCTGAATTGATTTCAGGAAGCAGAAGCATACATGAGACTCACAAGTTCGGCCGCACTGTGATTTGATAATAAAGCACAAATGGACATGGTGCAGGGCAGTTTGCACATTTGGGAAACCACCTCCAGAGCACGTCTGCCCAGGAAAGTTTGCTTAAATGGCACATCCCTAGAAAACACCAAGTGCTGAGGAAAATGGCGTCGATAGTTTCACTCTGCCTGAGCTGGAAGAGAATCAGTGACTCAGCACACTAATGCACGGATGTGATGGCTTCTGAATGAAATGCAAAACTTATTATTTTGAGGACATGTTCATTTAAGCTGTGTCATTTCCAATGAAAACAGCAAACATCAGTTACAGAAGGACAGTCAAATCATGGCAGTGCCAGGATGTGATGATGCTGTATCCTAAGAATTACAGTATTTTAGCCAAACATTTTTCTCTTTCCTTCGCTTTTTTTTTTTCCCCACCTCTGAAAAGCATCACATTTCATCAGTGCATACAGACATCTGCCCACAGCATGGCATCGTACAGAGGAATTGGTAGGTAATTTGATAGGGATCAGATATATAATTTGTTAGAGTAGACATGCGCAGGTTTTATATTCACTGCCCTGAAATCTAAGTTGCAAAGTGTGGATGTCATCACTTACCTTGACTGTAATTAAGTTTGATAATAAAAGAGGATAAAATTTATTTATTATGAGTGCATAAAATTAGTTGGACAATTTAAGGTGCTATTCAATGAGTAATGCTCCCATAGCAGGGGTAAATATTAGTCTGCCTGATAATATTAGTTTCTATTAACAACCTAAGAAAGCTGGGTTTTGCACAGCTCTGGTTTTATGTGCCTTTATGCCTTCTCAGTATCTGAGGAGCCATTCCACAGGGCAGGGCGGGCACGTGTAGATGTGAATAAGTGTAAAACAATTTCCAAGGAAAACAGGCTTTTCATCCCTATCCATTGGCAAAGAATTCTCACCTTTGGAATTTTAAGAACATGGATGCAGAAGATAGGAAGCTCAAACGATGATACTTCACAGCTTATCACCAGGACAGGGTTAAAGCCACATAAGCTGAAACTGATAGTTCATTAGAGTATTGCACTCTTAGCTTGCACAGTGCAGAATTGCGTGGATTCTAATGCTCACCTCTGTTAGATGGATGCTTACTGTTCCTGGATTTAGCATCCTTACTGTAGATACTGCCCTATGTGTCGCTTCTTTTTCGCCCCCATACCTTATGGTTTAGATCCCAATAAGACTGGTCTTTAATCTGTGTGGAGTGCACTTAGATCTTATCTCTGTTCAATCACCCTAAACCCTGTTGCTTGGAGAAATGTAGGTGAAAAGCCCAGTGTTTGGCTGGCAAAGCAATAAAACTGAGCCAGCCATTTTCCTTCCCCGAGTCCTCAGCTTGTTGCAGTATCAATGCAAGTCAGGAGTGAGACATTTCAGAGCATTGTTGCTCATGATTTACACCAATAGGCTTAAAATAGCAAATTGCTAATATAACAAGTCTGTGCCGTGGTGATACAGGCAAATAATTGGTTATAAGTCAAGTACTGTATAAAGAGCAGTAACTTTAAGAGACATCATAATTTTATCCCTGTAAATAGTATCCCATTCAGGTAGCAGTTAAGTCTATCTCTTCGTAATGCTTAAAGGAAAGAAAATAATTTTCTTGTGTTTTCCAAGTGACATGAAATCCCCCCTTCACCCTTGTCAGTTACCAGAAATTTCTAGGAGGTGCCTTTACACGATTAGCATTTTGTAAAATATAGGAAGACATAAACCAGTTTCAACACTTTCTTTTATCTTATCATCTTCTTGAGTACCACGATGAGAGTTTTTAAAGTATTCCCGACTGTCAAAACTTCAATTTAATGTCATTGCTCTCTATTTTTTATACCTTTCTAACGTGCCTCCTCACTTAGAGGGATGTGTAGGAATCTCAGGTTGTAGGCCTGTCACTTGAAGCTGTAGTTATAGTATTTTTCTGTCTCCAATGGGCTGTGCATCTGAACTTGCCAACTTTATCCTGGTTCTGTATGGGATCAGCACGTGCATATGCTTTCACTCTTGTCATTTGTCATTGTTGGTAGTAAGAAATGGGTTTGCATTGCTATTCCATGCCCACCCATGATCATTTGAGATCAGTTTGCTTTGAGAAGCATACCAAACACTACCTTTATATTGAATATTTAACTGATAAATCTAATAGCTGCTCTCAGTTCTTACTTAGGCAAATGTCTGACTGAAATTCAATATGCTGGCTCTCCAATTCCCTCATCTACCTCTGGAGAGGTAGGAGATGTGCCAGTAATTAATAAGAATAATTGGAAAACAAGTAATTTTTTTAATGTTTTGGCAGCATTCTGTGTGGGTCAGCCAGTGGGGATCTTGTGGGATTCTGAACAGATGAACTTGAGGCAGTGGAGGGCCAGAAATTCCCTCTCTGCTGAGGCTGTGGGACTGGCAGAAAGATACCCATGTCAGCAAAGACAGAGAAGACATAAGATACAACGTTTGTAATGTGTTGTCCTATGGATTTTACTACTCAAAATGTGCTTAGAGTGAAATCTGGGTGATTGAATGTCAAAGCTAATAAAAGGGATCCAAGCAATAAAAGTAACAGGGTACAGCCTTGCAAAACTGGTCTTTCCTGCCTGGAAGTTTCCCATCAGAGTTAACTCTGAAAAAACAAATTGGTACTTTCCTACAATGATCATAGCAACAATAAAATTTGATTGATTCATGATCCTTGCAAAAGAATAATCTTGTAATTAAAATCCCAGAGAGGAACAGCTATACAGAAAGTGGGGAACAGAAAAGCCAAGCTGAAGGCACTGCCATAGTGTCCTTTGGGGCCAGACACAGTGTTGCTAATTCCCCTCAGCACTTTAAATGCCCACAGGAGCCACTCGAAGCAAGAAAACTTCATTTTCTGCACAACAATTAGCTTTTCAGTTAGATATATTACATCACTTGTCATTTGATGGGGAATTAATTTCCAACATCTAGGGCAATATCAACAAAGTACTGTAATTAGACTTAATGGCACACTTCCAAGATTAATAGGTGATCTTCCTCACAGCCTACAATTTAGATTTCCAAAGTTTCATTTGTCATATTGCTGCTCAGTGAAGGTTCACCATCCGCAGTGTTTACCTACACTTTTCCTCACTATTAGTAAAATGTGCTACCTTTTTCAGGCACAGGCTGACAAAAAGACATATTAGCAACAAATCTGTGCTCATGGCATACAATCACAAGATGACAAGACACTGTTATCTATTTATATTATATATAGCAACTGCAGTTAGACAAAATCACTTTTCAGTCCCATTTTAGGGGATTACCTAATCCTGTAATTGATTGTGTGTGATGAGTCCCCTTTGTCCTGTGGAGACCCAGTGACCTTCAAAACAGGAACAGGCCTGAAAATAGTCTATTATTTCACTGTTATTTATGTGTAAATTGCAAGATAGTGTAGGATAGGAAGAGATGATAATTTTATCCTTTTATTTACTTCACTAGTCTTAGATTTTAAGTGGTTTATGTCCTATCCCAGAAGAAAATGTTACTCCCTTTCAGTGAGAATAACCAAAGGCAAAACTGATAATTTCTTTAAGGTAAATCAAGTATTCCCTTAGAAGTTTAGCCAATCATACGGGTTCCCAAACAGCTTAGAGCTACAGTTAAGCTTCTATCTACTGTAACTGTCACATCTCAAGACTTGCAGTTAAGGGGTGAGGCAATTGCTCACCGGTTATAAATACCAGCAAAGTAGTTTATCTGCAGATTAGTATCATTCCAGAGTCCATAAAATCCAACATGAATCAGCTTGGCTTTGTATATCAACAATCACATCCTACGCAAAGGTGAGTTTACAGGTACCATCTGAGGACATTGTACAGTCATGGAGGTTTCAGTGTTACAGTAAACAGGCATGTGTGCATGTATAGACTTACACAGACACACATAAACTTTGCTCCTACACTGTCCCACCAAATATAACTCCATGGATTAAGGCCTTAAATAGGACTCTAAGAATGTAATTTCATAGAGCCTGAATGTCCCTTGGGCAAGCCTTAGGTAGCTCCTTGGGTTGTCACTGCAAAGCAGCTGTCCAGCCTAACCCTGACTCAGGAGCCAAAAACCTGTCTCATATGGGGGACAGTATAACAGTTGTAAAGGATCAGACAGACATTAGTCATGGTTGACGTAGGGAGGGTGCTTAGAAAATAGTTAATACCAGGAATCACTAAGAATAGAAAGGTAAACAAACTGCTTGTAAATTTGTATCTGCTTGAACTCTGAAATAAAGCCTTACTACATTTCTTCAGTGCATTCCAACTCAGCAAGAGGGTAGACTTTCATCCTAGGTTTGAAGAGAGATGATCAAACTATTTACTTTTACCTCTGTGACACATACAGAAAGTTCATAGCCCACACACAATCAGTAATGACAGGAGCTGCTGCCTTCAGCATGTTGACTTTCTGTTTAGTGTATGCCCCTTGACATCTCAGTATCTGACTTTAGCCTAGCATATTTTTTTCTTGAGAATACCTTTAATTATTTTTTCAATACTTATGACAGCTCTTATCTACTATTACAGTTTGTTTGAAAAAAACTACTTCTAGCTTTGGAGTACTTCTGTGTTTCTTCTTGTGTGCTAGCTGTGGACTGTAAAATCCTTTCTACTGAACAGCTGTAACAGAGCCATCCATGAAAGGTTTGCTTTCTTTGTTCTGGACTTTGGATGTTAGCGTGCAAGAACAATTTTGACTTTGAGAAGGTGAGTATAAACAATTATTACTCTCTATAGACAACACAATCAAAACTAAGAGGTGAAAGGGAGAGCAGGTCGTTTTGATCCTTTGGTGTTACTGCTGCTCCTTCATCCCATCAACATTTGAAATGGTGCACCACGTCCGACAGCCTCCCTTGCATTACTGATTCTGGAACTCATTTTACTATTTTTTCTTCTTGGGAACAAGATGACATATTTTCACCTTTGAGGTGACAGTAGGTGACAATAAGATAGGTGACCCATTTCATCACCACATTGTTTCTCTGATCACAGTCTGCCAGCTGCTTGTATGACTGTGCATTGCAGCCCTCTAATCTTGAGTGATGCAAAGCTTCACGGAGTCTGGGGAAATACCATTGTCTGTGACAAGTCATGCAGGAAACAGCCATGCAAAGGAGCTGTCAGGGAGGAGGCTTGGCCTAGAAGAGGGGGGTGTGTGGGGTCAAAAGTGTAGAAACCACTTTGGATTCAAGGCAATATAAATTAGCTGTGGCACCTATTCTGCCCCACAAAAATCTCCTATTTGCAACACATATCGGAAGAATTAACATAGCAAAAACACACAATAAAAAAGCAGCCAGTGATAGTCAAGTTATTAGTAAATCCTCTAGACAGTTCTTGACTTGGAGAAAAAGGCTCAAGTAGGAATGCCAACACTATCATCTGATGTGGCTCCAAAAGAGAAAGGAAGCCATGACATCTCTATTCTTGGCAAAGCAGAAAGGCTGCCACAGACACTCTATTCCCTCTGCTGCTTGGAGTGATGCAGCCATAGCTGCTGCAGCTTTTAGCTACAGATCTCCTCTTTTCAGTGTCTTTGTGGATAAGAGGAGAGCGTGAAAAGTGGTTCTCTATCTAGGAAGCAGTGCAAGAAACAGTATTTGTGGCTCCAGCCAAAGTTTTCCAGCTCCTTTTAGAGATTTGACTGTTTAAAATTAGTGGCATAACAAGGTGCCAGGAGTTTAGCAGCCATGTTATAGGAAAGAAATAATTTTGTAATAAAGTCTCTACTCTCCAATAGCCAAAGATAATTACAGGTTATTCTCAGCTTTCTTATCAAGAGTCATTTCAGAGTTGGATATTTTATCTGAGTACTTTAGATGCTGTCTGAATGACTTCCTGTGTTCAAAAGAATTTCTGTGATTGTTTATTTTGTGCATATGTATTTTGCATGCTGGCAGAGAGTATCTAGTTGGTCCCTTCTCTCCCTGTCATCATTAGCCACGCGTGTACATCAGGTCAAGAGCTCAGCACTAACCCAGAGAGAGATGGAAAGGTCTGCACCTCCGTGTGTAGCCAGATCATAGGGAAATGTTCTCCATCTGGGGCATGGGGCCCCAGCTGCATGCAGCACAGGCTTAGATGGTACCCTGCCACCTGGCAAGTCCTGCTGCCCTGCCCCAGGCCTGGAGCACACTGCCAGGTAGAGCAGCAATTTGTCCTGGCAGAGTGATGAAGAAAGGGATGGAGTCAGGGAGAAGTAGAGGCAGAGCAGGGAGAAGTGCTCAGACAGGTGGCAGGTGGTTTTGAGAGCAGGTCAGAGCCATGGTCATGCTTGAAATCCCATCGCATCATATCGGCAGGACAAACTCAATGAGCTTTGGACATGTCATAAGACAGATGTTAGGCCTTATTACTTCTTACTACAGATCCAAGCAAGTGGCTCTCTGCAAGATGGATTATGTATCACTCCTGCCCATCAGTAATGTCATGGTGCTGATGTCAGACTAACAATTTAGATTCAAAACCCTGCCTAGAAGGATCAGGGTAGCACGTGTGCATGTGTTCCTGCGGTTGCTGGCCATCTGGGCTGCTCTTAAAGCCATGTGTGGTTTTATACCTTGCCCACATTTCAGGCATCCTGTATCCAGAATGTGACTAGGGAGAACTGTACGTGTTAACTTGCTCTCTGATCTACACTCCTTCACAGACTTTCAGCAGATCCAAAGTCTATGTTTTCCTTAGGACCTTTGAAATGCTCTTGAAAAGACATGATGACAGAAAGCCTGTTGATTTTTGTTGGGACTGCATGAAGATTCCACTTTCCCTCTCAGTTGCCAAAGGAAAAAAAATCTGAACTATATATTTCAAATGTCATCCTAAGGAACCAACCCTCAAACTCTTCACAGAATCACACAGAAAATGTCTGGTAGGATTATCATATAATATCCATTGCAGCAGTGGAAAATATCAAAGGATCATGGTTTAAAATGAAGCAAAAAACCCCCACTCTTTCTTGTCTCAAAAGCAATACACTGTTGTTACTCTTGGTTTGTTTCCTTTCTCACCTGCCAGTTGCCATGCAGTTTGGTAAAGAGCGATTAAGTAGCCACAATAAACATACCCATGCCAGAAAATGGCAAATGGAAGTAATAGTTTTTACTTTTTAGCCCAAACCTTCTGTTACTGTGGCAAATGAGATTTTTTTGCAGCTGACTAACAGAAGCTGATTTAGGCCCTTTGCACTTGCTGCCAGCAAGTGTTCCCACTCCAAAAATAGCCTATTGAAGAAAGAAGTGTCAGTTGCTGTCTTCAACAGGCTGCTTTCTAAACCCATTGTTAGAAGGCACCTACTTCAAATGAAACCTGGCACGTCACCACACTGGTGGGCAAAATGCCATTCTGACAGATGGGCAGTGGGTAGGCAGTGCCAGTGATTCAGTCTGTGTATCAACCTTGAGTAACAAGGTTGTATTCCCATCTGAGAACATCAAGGCCTGTGCTCTACCATAACTTGTGTCCTTACATTCATTGCTGCCCAGCATATTTAAAACATTTCTATTTGATTTTGAGCCTATACTGCTCCACTCAACTGGGCACCAAGTTTAAGTTTTGGATGGGTGAGCCTGGTCTGACACACTGTGCAATGAAGGTGGGGGAGGACCATGTGAGTTGTGCTTGTCTTTCAGTGCCTTCCTCCCCGCTGTGGCATTTCCCAGCAAACATGGGAAAACACTTCAGGATGCTATAGTCATGGTGAAAACTTCCAGAAACACTTGGACAGCTGAAGAGAAACCACAATGTAGTGATCCCTGACCCAGACAGTACAAGCCCAGCACAGGGTTAATCTCAGGTTTCCCTACATTTAGTGTAAACATATGCCCAAGTATCAGGTGGTAAGAGCAGTCCTGCTCTCATTTTGTACTAGTCTTGCAAATCCCCACACTCTCAAGTGCATCACAAGAGCATCAGGACTTGATGAACTGGGATTTGTATGCCAGAGCCTCATGAGACTAACACGACAATGAAATCTCCACCTTTCAGTTTTTCTTATGCAAAAACCCAAAAGCCTCAGCTTTCTAGTGAAGTGCCAGCCTGCGTGTGGAGACTTTATCCAGCTTCCTCTGTAGTACCTGTTTGCATGGAATGTATTACAGAGAGTCTCAAATAATGCATGTAAACCCTATCTGTGTCTTTTAAAAAATCCCCTCTTACATGTCCCATGAAGCTATTAGTTTAGCTATCACCAAGTATTAAAATTTAAAAGGGTCACTAAATGCATACTGCTAGAAGGAAACAACATTAGTTACACATTACCAGAACAAAACTAAATTAAGAAACAGCTCATTTCCTTTGTACCATCAATATTTTACTCAGCCATAGCCTGGATGCTTGTACTCACAAAAACGAATTAATCATTCATGTGCTAATGTACATCCATTATTTTTAAATCATCACTTAAGTAATCATTTTTGTGTGTGCTCAGATGTGTGATGCCTGCTTATGAAACTGCAGGAAAAATCAATGCAAATTAAATAAAATTTAAAAGGTGGATAACAGTGAAACAGATGCAAAAAAGTCCTCCGCGCATTAAAATTGTAATCAAATTTCTGTAAAACTCTCTTGGTGAATCATAATTTGAAAGATACCAACCTAATGGTAAACATATTTATATGCCATGCTACCCTCTTTATTTTGGTGCAAGTACACAGAATGCAATTCATCAGATTCTGTATTAAAGCTGCATAAAACAGAAACAACAGAATTGTTATTATCATTTAATTTGGTACTGACATTTTCCAACAGTTTATTTACCGAGACTTGCAGTGTTCGTATCATAACATCATAGGTGTCTGCACACCTGGGAGGTTCCCAAAACCCTCCCCAAAGTGAGGCAGAGGATGGAAATGCTTCTCCTTCAGTGTGTGCAGCGTTCCCTGCTTGCGCTCAGTGTTGAACACCATGTGTGGGAAATGAGGCACCGAGGCTCAGCAAAACCAACATTTTTCTCTCTTGCAAAGTATCACATAGCATTTAATGTCTGCCCAGTACAGATCACAACAATCAAAGTCTCATTTCCCTTTCTTCCTGACATGGACTAACTGTATCTCCTGGGCTGGATTTGCTGCTGCCTTGGGCTTGTCATTTACACCCATATAAAGTGCTTCCAGATTCAGAGCCCTGCTTTAGGCTGGTATAAATTGCAGCTGCTTCATTCAGGCATAAATGTCTAAGGTGCAAAGTAGTTAAGAACAGTAGTTTGTGCTGGCTGTATATGAGCAAAGATGGTCCTGCTAGATTGGACTATACTGGTCCCACGGAAATTAAATCATCTTTTACTGAAAGTGTGATTGTTTCTTTTGGACTACCCCTATCAGTGAAAAAATAAGTGAAGCTGTTAGAACCCTGCGAGTACTGTGAAATTCATGGAGAAGCAACCTAACACCTACAGAAAAAAAATTTGTTGTAGCAGTGCTTTATGTTTTTTCTCCTATTGCTTCTGTAATTTTACGGTGATGTATTTTGATGGCAATTTAAGGGAGCTCTGTGTAAAATTTCCTGCAAAATACATTCTAAGGCCAAGTTATCTCTTAATATATTGTATGTCTTCCTGTGAATTAGTAGAAACAAGCCAAAATATAGCTCAAGAGAAAGCAAGAGAGACTGTCTACCTTGACTTCAAGATGGGAAGACTTGGGTTTCTTTTTCAGTCTGTGGAATGGAGAAAATGATCCAGCAGGCAATACTTCCATTTTGCATCAACTCCTGAGGCTCACCAGTGGGTTCCCACTCAGCTCACAAAAGTATAATCAACTTACTGTTAATGGGTAATAGAAGCACTATGAACTGATTGATTCAGAGCTGTATCCATGCATGACTGTAGTTCCATGCAGGAACTGAGACTTTAACTTTTCTTATAGAGAAGCACCTGGTGAATTTGGGTTTGCCACAACTTAAGAATGCCCTGAGGAGCATGCAGGAGTTCAATAGGCACTATGTAGGCATAACCATTCACAGAATTTACATCCCCTGGCAGTGCAAAGCAGTTACTACAGCCCACTGCTGTATGTGTACATTACCTTGGAGAACTGGATCCATTTATATAGTTTCAGCCAATCTAAGTGACAATATATGGCCATGAACGGTAAAAGAGGCAAAAAACTATTGCCAGATGAAGTGTTCACCATGTCTGAAAGTCACTGTCAGGTTTCTGTGCTTGACAAGCACTCTTGAAATTACACAAATGGTTAAATAAGTATGAATTTTAAAGTTCTTTCCAATTTTATCAGTGTTAGTTGCACTCAAGGTCTACAGCAAGAGTGAGAAAGGTAAATGAGAGGTCAAGAGCTTTTCAATCTCAATGATTGCCACCTGGCTAGGTGCAAGAAGGGGCCTCTCCTAAAGGAGATTCATTTGGGTTACTGGAGGTGACATTGGTTCTTTGCATGAGCAGTCTGCATGGAGCTACCTGACAACTCAAGATTAAAGTTGCTGTTTGGAAGAATGTAAATTTTGACCTATAATCATGCCTTTTCCTGGGTCTTTTCCAAATCCAGAAGCTGCAGGTCAGCTGGTGATCACTTGAGAGGAAATTCAGCTTTCTTTGTACCTATGAGGCTCCACAGCTCCCTATGCATAGGAGCAGAGAAACCAGAGTGGGAGCTTGCACAAGTGTAAACAGTTGCCCCAGATTTCTCTGTGTGCATCCTGTCTCAAAGCCACACACACACATGCATGCCTTTTTTTCCGCCTTTGCTCAAATTCAGCAAAGTGTCCTGAAATGCACTTATTTGATGTGAAGTATAAAACCGCCTCTGTCTTGCTTGTGCCAGTTTATTGCTAACGTGGGCAGGTGATTCATCAAAGGATGAAACGAGATTTTCAAGTTGTTTAAAAATGATGAGGCAGTTTTCAGAGCTCACACGGTTTGTGACTAGATACACGATTTATGAATATATTTGTCAAGTAGTGTATTTGACAAGTTTTAAAAACATTTCTGGCTAATTGCTTTCATTACTCATCAGTTCTGACAGGGGAATAGCAAGATAAGATTGTATTTTACAATTTGTTTTTTTTTTTCCTAGTTCCTCTCTTGTCATATCCTGGTGAAAGGGATGGCAATGTAAACACTGGATCCATGATTTCTCCTTGGTTTGCTGTTGATATTCTTTAAGTTTGACTCAACCTTGCAAGTGAAACTAGACAGGAGATTGGCTGGCTTCAAACTTAAGTTTACAGTTTCATAATTGACTGGTGCAATTACGATTGTTCTGTGAGACTGTCTGACAGCACTTTAACTGTTTTTTTTTCTTTCTATTTCACTCTAAAACATACCTGTTCTCATCTATTCCTTCCTGGGTCCCATTCAGAGATATCCATTTCAGGATTACATTTTCCTATTAAGAGCTTGATTGAAAGATTGATTCAGGGCTCAGACACATGCTCGTTTAACAAAGCAGATGCAGCAGTTTCCTCAAGCTGTTTATTACCACCTGCTTGTCAGACACTGCGACCCACCAAGGAGAGGAGGGAGCAGACCCATGTGAGCGTGCAGGAGCTGCTTCAGTGCAAAGTACTGTCTTACTTAAACTCCTGCAACATGTTCCCTTCCACCTGCAGATGGCTATGCCCTTGACCATGCATTTAAGGCCCAGTGACATAGACTGGAATTATTAATGATCTGACTAGTTTTCCTGATAGAGACCAGAGTTTCCAGTCCTGCGATGAGATATGCCAGAGGACTTCTAAACCTCTCCCAGGCAGCCATCGAGTTCTGTTTGGACAGAGAACTCTGCCAGCACCAGTGCTGGTACAGGACCAGGTGCTGAGGCTGAGCACACACATTCCCTTCTGCACTTGATGCTCATTACGAGGCTCAGCTGCTTCTTACCACCCATCTGCCACCCACTGCTGCCCTGAAACTGCTGACAGAACCAATCACGTGCCTCTTCCCTGTGCTCTCTGGGCACAATCAAGTAGCCAGCTTAACCACCTGCTTAAACTATTTCAACCTCATGTGGTTCTAAATCCATGACAGCCTGGGTGAAAACTGGGGAGAAATCTTGGAGACCATTTTGCTGAATAAATGAGGGGGAATTTTTGACACTGGACTAGTAGCTTGTGGAAGTAAAGCAGTGGTGTCTTAAATGACAGGAATGGTTTATTAACTGATATTGTGGGTTCACAACCACTACTGGGACAACCACTTCTAGGACTACTAGATGGGGAGGAGAGTGGTGGGGAGGGAGAGAGAGGTTACATTCAGATGTAAACCTCTGGAAAATCAGTATCCTCCCCAGATGTGCTCAAGCAACCTGCATGTAAGCCTAAAAGGTGGTGTTGATTTATTTTTTCCTTAAAATACAAATAAATTTTTGGTAACTTAAGCCTTGGAGCCTAATGCCGTCTGCTAAACTATCTTTTAGTAGGAACAAACCAGAACAATGTGGAAGGTATAGCACCACCCAGGGCTGTGAAGGCAGACTACTGAGGGCAAGAACCTGTGCATATAATTGAGACTGCCTCAGATCCATCCTTATACACAACACTCTCTCAGGCCTGTTGGTATGGGACAAAGTTACTGTCTGACTTAGGCCTTACGGATATGAGCCACTCATCTGCAAGAAGTGTTTTCTTACCACTCTTTCTTAGCATTGAAAATCCATTACTAAGACACAAAATTCAACAGTCAGCTTGATTTGATTTGTGGCATGGTATGTTTTGCTTGTTTGTTTTGTTGTTGTTTTGTTTTTTCTTTTATATACATTTTAAAGTTATCTTTCTCTTCAGCAGAGGGTGTTAAGCTGTGGTACTGTCACCCAAGCAGATCAGAAATGCCAGCTACAGCATGCAGGGTGAGCAGAGGCACTTCAGAAACTAATGGAAGTGGAAAGATCTGCATATTCATAGCAGGAGGGAGATGGAGGTGCATATGCAAACTGAGCAACTGCCATCAATGGGCCAGCTGATTACTGTTTATTCACAGGGAGAGAGAAATGAATTCTAACTGGCCAAGACACTTTTGTTATAGTGAAATACATATTTGACTACAGCAAATGGCTTCCAATCAGAAAAATTACATTTTTGTGATGGCTGTTTATAAATGGGATGTAGTTAGTGTAAGGCACCCGCAGCTGCAGTAGCTGCAGATTTTCAAGGCCAGACTCAAATGTATCATACTTTATCATTAGTTTTTATATTTGTTGTACCCAAGGCTGTATAATGTTTTACAGGGAACCCAAGAAAATAACGTGACTGATTGGTTTGCACTCAATATTGTATGAAAGTTTGTTATTTTCAAGACAGCTTGTACCTTCACTTGAAAGTAAAGGCAAAGAAGGGGGGTAGCAGTAAGATCATGGGGCAGTACTAAAAACACAAGGTTCCAGAGAGGCAGATGCAGCTTTAGTCCAAAGCTCACCCATCAGATTTCTTCCCAAAACCCATGATAAAGTTGGTGGGAGTGGTTTGAGGAAGTCAGAGACAAAAGCTATCTTTTGTGTAATTGTGCTACAGTGATTCTTGTTTCTCACAAGAAAAACATGTTGAATATAAAAGCATCTTTTTAAGGAACCAAAAGGAAGCTATGTGGGACTATGTGTGAATACAGTATAAGGACGCAGTATTTAATAAACATCTTTCACCAATGAGGTCACACCTGGAGTGCTGTTTCCAGTGCTGGAGTTCCCAGTACAAAAAACACATACTGGAATGAGTCCAGGGAAGGAGCAAGATGATGATTAAAGTCTCAGAGAGTCTGCCAGACAAGGAGAGAGCTGTGTTTGTTCTGCCTGGAGAAAGGAAGATTCAGGGAGATCTGACTAGTGTGTATAAGTTACCTGACAGGGGAGACGTAAGGAAAACAAAGACTCTTCTCAGCAATGCCCAAGGAAAGGAGGCAATGGGCATGAACAGAAATACAAGAAAATCCATTTAGACATTAGGAAAAACCTTTTTTTTCTTTTTTTTCTTTTTTTTTTTTCCTTTTTCTTTTCACTGTGGTTATTGTCAAATACTGGAATAGGTTGCCCTGAGGAGTTTGGAGTTTCCTTTCTTGGAAATGCTCAAAACTCAACTGGACACAGTCCCTTGGCAAGCCTATTCTGGCTGATCCAGTGGGATTGGACAAGACAATGTTGAGAGGTGTCTTCCCACCTCAGCTATTTTGTGTGATTCTATGATTATTTTATACAGAGAGCAACTGGCAAGCATCAGCTTGTTTATTATTTATAAAACTTTGTCAGAGGCATTTATGGATGTTATTTTTGCAAGTCGACATTGTGTGGACTAGTACTGACTGATAGATGTCTGCATCTCACTGTGATTCAGGAACTACAGTACTGAAGTGTGTGAACAGCTGATAGAAACTGTGCTCCAAACCAGTATACATAGAATTTGCTTTTGACTGCAGTAATAACTAACCCAACTAATCTTCTGCCAGCAAAACACATTCCAGTGATGAACAGAAAATTACAGTGAGTGGTCCATTGTCTTCACCATTCTTTAGCTTCCCTTCTGTGCACAACATTGGAAAGGCCAGGTTTTCCTGGTGTTTTGTTTGTTTCCTCCCCCCAGCCCCCTTTCTGTCAGTGCTAGTACTAGTAAGTTTTGAGACAAAAAAACTATTTGTTACTTTAGAATTAAAAGTTATTTTGCTCTAATGAAATTGCTGTGCTGAATGCAGTTTGAAGTTCATGACCCAATGAAATAATTATATATGGACACTTCTTGCAAATCACCTGTGATGTGTTAACATCAT
Organism: Eubucco bourcierii; assembly: GCA_013396675.1. Classification (NCBI taxonomy): domain Eukaryota; kingdom Metazoa; phylum Chordata; class Aves; order Piciformes; family Ramphastidae; genus Eubucco; species Eubucco bourcierii. Next base: position 785,766 of record VWZE01002424.1, read on the forward strand.
ACATAATATGTATCTATCACTACACTTCTGAAAGGAGCTTTCTTTTGCAAGATTGTACTCCTGATTGTTGTGGAGACCTTTGTTGCCCCAGTACTATCCCATAGAAGGGTTTACATTTTAGAGTGCCCTAGAAACCTCTTATGTTTCTGCTTTCCGATAAATGCTTGGCAGTGCCCAGACTCAGTCCACTTGGGTGGATGCTACAGTGGAAAGCCCTTCTTCTGTACTTCCACCAATTTATATATGGTCTCATCTCTGGGAGGATTTGGCACATTGTCAAGATTTGCACTGAAATGTGGCAGAGAAAGAGGTAAGAAGAAAAAGAGCAAGATTATCAGTATGGTTGAGAAACTGTGACGTGGTGGTATCTGCTCCTACAACATCTCCCATTGTCTTGTCTGTGCTCAACGGCAAATTTATTACATGAGAAGACAAGAGAAATAAACGTGGGATCAAAGAATTAGGGAGAGATCATGGAGGATAAAGAAACATTTTGCTTATGGAGGGTTATAATATGAAAGGCAAAAATAAGTGTGTGGAACAAAAAACCTCTAGAGAATGGGAACAGTGTGGTGTGGATTTCCCTCTGTTGTATTTCCACTGAATTTCATTCATCGAAATGTTCAATATATGGCAAATATTTGGGAGACCAGTGCCAGAGCAGCATTTTGTATATTCTGTGGATGGAAGTGTACTGGGAATCTGGTCAGCAGCGTAATTGTTTATATTCATTATAAACAATCTGTGTAATTTGGCAACAAACCCTGCCTTTCTGAGTTAACTCTCATTGCTGCTGAGACAGTTCCATCAGCTGGTTGTAATTTTACTTTGGGGGCACACAAAAATACACTGTATTTCTTCCAAATTATCTGTGGGAGAAACATGAAGAATTCACTAAAGGCCCCTTGCTCTTGTGGGACTCCTCTTGGCCTTCTTTCAACAGTGTTTAAGGGACATAAGAGGATATAGAGCAAGTTTAGTTCGTGTGCCTTGTAGCACTGTCACATACCTCTGCATCTTCTTTCCCAGTTTTAATCCCCAACTATTTTAAACAGTGATAGCAGATGAGATAATGAAGACAATTACTACTGAAGGTAAAATGAGGCATGGGGTGAGGGGGAAAGATCTTGCTTTGAAGAAGTTTAACTACGATTTGCTTTTGAAGCAAATATTACAAAAGTCATGTTCCAAGCCTTCCACACAAGGCTGAGTTAATTCCAGACATGTAAGTATGGACTTTGCAGGACAGGATCTTGCATTTGTCCTAGCTACTCTGCAACATGAAGCATTTGCTTCTGCTTTGTATAAACATATACTTGTTCTCCTGCCTAGAACAAGGAGAATGCAAAAGATTGTCTATCTGTCAGATACTTTGGACATTCCAAAAGATCCTCTATATGAGGAGGAACTACATCTTCTGCCTTTTTTTTTTTTTTTTTTTTTTTTAATAAAAGAACAGAGAAAAGGCTTTACGATATAAGTAAAAAGTCAATAAACATCATGGTCAGGACCTTCTACCTCACAGTCTCAAGTCTGCCCAGACTGGGTAAAAGCAGGGACTCAGACCTGAGCTTTTACATCCCATGTATGTGTTCTAACTACTAGAAATCAGTCACTCAAAAGGAGGATTTCTCTATCACTCCTGAGCTGTTCCAATTTGTAGGAATAATTAAACTTAATTCATTGAACTTAATGAGAGATGGATTCTACAGTTCAGCAAATTTGAGCATTCACCTTCAGCGTCACTGGTGCGGGTTTTAGTCTCTGCTCCGATGACTCCTTAGAGCAGACACAGTTGAACTGTTGGACTGCTTTTGCTTGACTGACATTTTCCAGGCAAGAAAAGAAACCGTAAACCAAACCATTTGTTGAATAAGGCCTGACCAGCTCTGTGTGAGCCTTACCACATCCCTGCTACTTCTCTGACCACAGACCTGATCATACTCAAGCAAAAGTATTATAAAAACATGACCCAGCCAGCAGTGTTATAGAAAAACATTTCACCAGCATGAACAGTTTTACTCTCCCTTGCTGACAGCCTGCACTGAGGGGAATGTGTTTGTGCTCACACCTGTGCCTAGAGATCACAACTGCACAAGAACATGGAAGGATTTTTCCACACATTAGGTGCTTAAAAGTTTTTCCAATAATTTTTATTTTCCCAGCTTTCTCCCCTGGTCTATTTTTGCCAAGCCTATGCTTGTCACATATGTAGGCTTCACAGTGAGAAAGACACTTATTGTCAAAGTAAGTGTTTCTGCTAATGTAAAGGACATTTGCTTTGGCTTGCATCTTCCTCCGGAAGGATGAAGCTCTGCTCTCGGCTTGCACCCAGGCCATCCCTGTTTGACTGAGTTTGACCTGAGGACAGAATTTAGCTCCTTGTAATCTCTGGTGCTAGAGGCTGAGTTTTTGCTCTTCTTTAGCAAGTTTGGTTCTTTCCCCATCCCTCCTCCTCTTGCAAAGTGCAGCAGGCATTTCTTTAAATTTTGATTGGGCAATTTTCACTTGAACTTGAAGAGCAGGATTTATTTACTGAGGATTTAAATTTCTCTAAAGTAGAGAGAAACCAAATAGCACTGCTCTTTAAGCATGCCTCCACATTTATAAAGCATTGGGTTACACTTTCTGTTTGAAGCTTTTCTTCTTAAAAACCAATCCAGACATCCCTCCTGAGACTTTCCCCGCACTGCCCCCTCCTTGTAACCCAATCCACCTCTGTCGAAGAGCACAGCTTGCTGCTTGCCAGGTGTGCAGGCATGTTTGTCACATAACACAGTTAAGGCCTAACTGTTGGCAATGTGAGCTCTGAAAAGGCATTTGAAGAAAGCTTTATATAATTTAAAGTATAAGGTGAGTGTTATTTTGCTAACGGGATTCGGTATCTGTATTTTACTCTTAAGTGCACCTTTCTCTCTATCAGCTGTGAATAAGAAATTAATTTTATTGATTTTTGGATAGTGTTTGATTAGAGATGGATCTCTTCCCATAGGCATTCTCTGACATCCTTCTTTTACCTGAGTGCTCTCAGAACTAGTAGGAGGCAACCACCATTTCTATTTGAATGAATTCTCTTGTTATTATAGTGTCAGGCACTCAGCATTGTCTGACCCTGCAATCTAGAGGCCCCAGAGATTCTGCACTCCTAGGAAACACTTCTGAAAAATAGTGATAACTAAGATAATAATAATTCTCAGCACTCCTGTAAAGCTTTTAATCCACTGATCTCCAATCAGATACTGGCACTTACTACTAGAGGAAGTTAAGTATGTGGCATAAGGGATCCTATCATTTGAAGGAGGAAGCCTGCAGAACTCTCTGCATTGGAGTGTTACAATTGGTCAGTTGTACTGGGTAACATAGTTATCTTACTGTACTTAATGGCAAAATTACTTCAGGGGAGCCATAAACACACATACACACACACAACAGTGCTATGAAAAATATCATCATGGTCTCTGTGTTCAAAATATGCCTTTTGTAGCAAAGAGTTGCAAACTATAATGTAGATGTTTGATATCTGTTGCATATCTTGCATGCCAAACTTACTGTATTTGGCTGTTTGGCTTCTTTGTCTATGTATGTCTTTCAAATTTGAGTATTCATCAATACAACCTAGTAAAGAAAGTGAAATATTGCAAAACTACTCTGCACTCATTTTCATTATTTCAAATGGATTATCTGATTTTTTTGTTTACTTCAGTGCAGGGAGCCTCATTCTTTATGGCACCAGTATTAACGGTAAATGGCCTTCAAAGTGTCATTGAAGAGATTTTGGTGAAAAAAACCTTATGTTTGCGTGTGTACACACACTGGTATCTGCTCTGGAAAAGTAGGCAAACACATCCAAACAGCAAGGAAGGAGACAGATAATCATGTACCTATCTGACAAACTAATGATGGGCTAATCAGTGATACATGACTAACAAGTACCATATAGCTTCAAAGACAAATTAAAATCAATTCAAACTGCTAAGAACTTGAAAAAGAAAATCTTATTTCTAAAATAATTCTGAATAGCAAGCCCTTCTGAAGTAGCTGTGATCTGCTTATGGATTTTCTACAAGCAGAAGAAAAAAAAAGTAAGTTTCCCTGATAAATGACTTATTGTTAATTATTCACTGAGTCCCATTCTCCCAACTACTTTAATGAACTCTAATATAGTGAATCTTAACACCCAATATAATGAAAGCAAATTTTCACCCTTGGTGCCATGTGAATGGCACAATTGCTTTATTCTTTTATTCACAAATTGTCAGTCATTCATTTAAACTCTGGATCGTTCAATAGAACTAAGATGTGTGGTGAATGTGATTCCAGTCATGTCATTCTGTTAGTGCAAAGTGATTCTCAATAGCTCTTGATGGCACACTGCTGCATTGGTGCAGTACATGAAAACAAGCCAAATTATTCTGGTTTTATGTACATATCAGTACTTGTTGACATACCAGTAAATTGTTTTAATAGCCTATAGTTAGGAAGGTGTATAGCTTTGTAGTTAAAGTGCAATACATTGTAAAGTATACTTTACATAGAAAATATTACTCTCAGGAAAACTGTAATCACAAAGTTTAGACTCAAAAAACAAAGCTAATGCTTTATCTGATCTTTGAATAGCCATCAGAAGGCCAATGGGTGTGACTGAATCAGAAGCAAGTAGCTCAAGACACAGCTTTGGAGCTAGGGGAATGTAAAGTGGTGTCAGTTGCAGTCCAATTAACAGCATTCTGCTTAGCTATTTGTAGCCATGACTGCAGCCTTCATGAAAACTGAAGCAAGATGTTTCTTTTACTTAATCCTTAAAAAATAATTTTCTTTAAGCAGTCTTCAGAGCAGATTCATATCTTATGTCAAACAAAGGAGATGATGAATACTTCCCTCAGTTAACACGACTTTCATGTGAAGGGCGTGCATTGGCCTAGCAAAGCAATAAATAAAGCCACAATGATGAATACTGGCACTCTTTACTCCCTGTTCCTGCCTCTGCTTTCAGCTCCATGCTGCCATGCCAACTCAGATGCACAGAAAATATTCTTAGTATGTGTCCTGTTTATGAAAACTAATCATTTTCCTCCAGCTTCTGTTGGTCCTTAAAACCACGAGGAAATAAGTCACCTCACTAAGCTTTAGATGGCTTGATGTTTTTAATTGATTCATCTGTAAAAGTTTGATGTGGTTTGCTGCACTTGCTGCCTTTGTTACGAAACATCGAAACACACAGGAAATCTTATTTTAATGTACTTCTAACTTCTCATCTACCCACGCAGCTATTACTGGATTGTGGCTTTTGAAATTTGATCAGAGGGGGGTCTTCCAATTGCCAGATGAATTAAGATTCATTCCTTGAGTCCAGATACTGAGGGGCAGCACACATTGCTGATGCCAGATAAAAAACTTTATCTAGCAGAAGCACATCTCACTGATGTACCTATTCTTTGCCTGATTGCGTTCACATCCACCTCTCTGTAGGACTTGGTGTCATCTCTGAAAATAGCTGAACCTTTACCACTTAAACATGTGATCTGACTTCTTTCAGAGCAGAGATAATACCTAAAACCCTGGAAAATTGGTGCCTTCAATTTGAATATATTCAGCATTAGAAATATATGAGCTACATCTGCTCTGGGAGGAAGAGAAGGGGATAGGTGATGGGACTTTTCAGGGGTGGAAGTAGGTCATTTAGGGGTCCCTTTGTTTTAATATTGCATAGTTTCTAGCAGTGGAACTACAGTCATGTGCTGGCTCTGGGGGAGCCAGATCTGAAAAATCTTACAGAAAGTATATGCTATGGGAAGCTATTCTACAAGTTACTAAATTTAACTGCTAGCCATTGCTATGGTTTATCTTACAGTATTGGTTGGGAATTGCTGCATGTTGAGGGAAAAGCTTTACATGTTGCAAATACAGATCAAATTCGATATTAAATAGGCAATGCAGATTTCTTAATGGCTTGGCTGTGCACTTTGCACTTTGCCCTACTCACCCAATGTCTACCTCCTTAGCAAAACTTCTGACAAATGGGAGAGTTCTTAGTAAATGCATGCTTCTGGCTAACTCCACCTGAACACTGAAGTGTTTTGATATGTGAGAATACATCGAATGAATAACAAATCCTAGAACAGTATGATGTGGTAGAAAACTAAAACCATCATATAAAAACTCTGGAACTGCCAGGACCATGGAATCTGGAGACGTGAGGTGGCTTGCAAAACACTCCCAAATGAAACCTGATATATTGGTTACAGTCCTTTATGTGATGGGCTTTCTCCATCAGACTCCATGGATATTTTATGACATATGCTCAAAACCCTAATGATACACCCTCAAAGTGCAATGCTTCATTTGCTGCACAGAAACTGTTCATTGTTTTCCAAATGGATAGAATGTAGAAATAAAAGGCCTCTTGCTTGCAGTTTTCATGATGAAAAGTAGGTAGACAAATAATAATGATAGCGGCAGACATGCAATGGATAGATTGTCTTCTACAGGACAGAAACCAGACTGTATACAGTTCCTCTCATACTAAGAAAGTAGAGATTATTAGGCATATGCAGTTCTTGTATGTGTGAGAGAGTGGATACATGTACCAATGGAAATACTGTATTTGTATTAGTGTATTCCACTTCCTATAGAATAAAATACAGTTGTGGCAGTTTTTTTTTTTCTTTTACAGTAAGTGTTTTGTTTTATAGTACTTATTCTTTGAAAAATACCTATAAGATTTGCCTTTGTCTTTATTTCTATTTTTCAGAACTTCTTCCCATTAAAATCAGTATATCTAGATTTTTAATTCAGTGGCATCTGGGTGCAGTCCCAGCATAATCTGCCTGTGTTTATCTACTATATTTATCCCATTTTTGCTATTTGATAAAAGCTATTGATCTGTTCTGCATAAAGTATGTCATCAGCTAAAAAGCGCTCATCTCCATTAGAAATGAGCATGTTTTATTGGATAAACTGTTTAAAGGGTAATATATCAAATATGTCACAAGCATATTTAGTAATAGCAGAGATTTTACAAATTTTAGTCCTAGTTTCTCCATTTATTTTAAAAGCACACATTTACTGGAACAGCAGGAGTCCCAGCATCAACTGCTGCCTACTGAGCTGCTCCCACTTGAATGAAGTGATGGAAAAGTGGAGACCTAGAGAAAAGGGACTAATTGGTGGCACAGGGAGAGTCACACATATCCTCAGACCATCTCTGGTCTGTTCACTTAGACGTGGTCATGTTTCCATTTCTGATTCAGGAGGTAATGGCTTACTCTGATCAGACAGCTGAGCTTCTTGAGCAGACACTTTCCACCTCTAACCCTTCAAGTGTGCACATTTTGCATAGAGAGGATTTGCTCTGGTTGAAAGGAAGGAGGGAGGCATTGCCACAGCAGGACTACTAGCAGTCTGGAGCAAACAGCAACTTCTTGCAGGGAGGTTGTAACTAACTGCTGGAGGCAGTGGAGAATGTGTGCCCAGAATCAGGATGGAGTAAAACCAAATTAAACGCAAAAAAAAAAAAAGAAAAAAAAAAAGTTCCTTTGCCATATTTTCATACCAAAAAAAAAAAAAAAATCCACTCCAAAATTCATTAAAGCAAATAGCTTCAATAATCATTGAATCAGACAGTCTTTATATCCAGGACTGAATTACGAGCCAGTATTAAAAACTTCTGGAGTGGAACCAACCCTAAACCTCTGGCCTGCTGCTAATAACATGGCATCAGTCTGCCTGAAAATATTATTCCATCCTACTGCCACATACAAATCATGCAACAAAGAAGCTGTTCATGTGCAAAGAAAGCCTAGGAGCAGCCTGCTTGACACATCCGTTTCTTTTGTTTTTAATGTTGTGGGTTTTTTGTTTTAATGTTCATAAAAGCTGTTACAAATTATTTCAGTCTTAAACTTCTCTTGGCTGTGCATATGCAGCTTCCTGTGATGTTTGGAGAAATTAGTCACTCTTCACACAAATGGTAAAGACAAATGCAGTGATTCATGTCACCTAACTTTAGCCATAGGCATGCAGACTGATACATTTAAAGGAATATTGCAGACATACAGGTCTCAGTCTTCCTGGGTGAAGAGATGAATGTCCACACCACTGGAGGGCTGAGGCCCATACCACTGGTCATTACTTTCTCTCCTGGAGGTTACTGCTCCCTGAGTTCAGCCAACTCAGCTACACGTAGGAGCAGCAACCTCAAAACTTATGACAATCAAAGTGAAAAGTTTCATGTTAGAAGACATCAGCCTCTTGCTGATGCAAATGGAAGAGGGCTCCAAACTAGAAGATACTATAGTAGACGGAACTTTTATAGGTCATACTGAAATATGGTATTGCTCTTCCTATTAAATTACTTACAAAACCTCACTGGTGATTTTATATCCTTAACCTCACTGTGAGCTGAGGAAAGCTGTCTTATCTCTGTAGCCAGATGAAACAATTGTTTTCATTTTTCCTTTTACTTTTATAATCAGTGCATTTTTACAATCAGTTAATTCTAACTCTGATATGTATATTGTAACTTCGCAAAACCACCAATAATTGCTTCTGTTGCATTCACTAAAGCAAAACACTTTAGAATGGTAGATAGAGAATTTAATGGAAAAAAAAAAAAAGATGGGGAAAAAATTATGTATTTAGGTTCAAGCCCTCTTCAAGCAGCAAATGTAGAACTGGGCATATTTTGTGGACACCTTCAAATGCATGACAAGAAGAATGTAATTGATCTCTGCTCTATGCATTGTCCCTATGAAAATCTGTAGCACCCACTGTTGCAAAAAAAAATGTAGGTGATATATTACAATAAATTACAATTTATCACAAATATTTATATAACGGTTTCATAAAGCAAAATGAAGTGCATCTATGTGCTGAGCTGCTAGTTCTGCTGTTTTCAACAGACCTAATAACTTTTCAGAGAAAAACTATAGGGACACATGGCTCCAACAGACTCCAAGCACAAAAATGACAAAATGCCTCCCAGTTCAGCTGGGACCAGAAGAATGGGATGTTTCTGGGAGATCTTCATCCATGGCCAGATGTTTTCGCCCCCATTATAGAGAAGCTTTGCAGCTTTCAGATGGCCTTTGCAAATCCCTAGGGAGTTTTCAGATTACTGGAGGATGACTTTAATTTGCATGTTAAAAGATAGGCAGGCTTGCTTTATAAGTTACTTTTCTGCAGTCCCTCACAGTCTGCCCCATAATTAGGACCTGCCCTGCAGATGAAATGATAGAAATGTGAGTTTCTTCTCTACAACAGCCTCTGTTCACCGTACAATTTTCCAAGTGTCCAATGTTTCTCTTGGCAAGTGTTAATGCACTAAATATACACACATATGTACATATGTCAGGTGTACCATATATATGTATAGCTATGTATGTATAAATTCATGGGGAAAATGTTTTCATTCAGTGAGGGCATCTGTTGCTGATCAAGCCTCCAGGGGAGCCTGACCTCGGAACCTTTTCACCTCAAAGAGCAGAAGAGTATCTTAAGGCTATAAACATGCATAGTAGAACTGCCTGAAATCAGCTCAAAGGCTTGCATATTGCAGCTATGAATTGCAGTTGAACCTGAATAGTCTTTACTTTGGCATCAAGAAAGCAGAAAGAATAACTGAAAAGGTCAGCAGACAGGGCGTGAGGCACACCAGCGTCCCCTCCAGAGAGGGAGTCTCCCCTGAAGAGCAAACCTCGCTAAGGCAAAGGCTGAGTCAATCACAGCTGAACACAAAGCATTCATCTAACTAGATTCTTCTGCTACTAGGCCATGCACCTTAATTTAACAGCTTCAAGAACATTTGTGAATTTTAGTTATTGACAAAGAGAAAAAAACACAACCTCCTCTGTATGCCTTGTGCCTACCTAAATTAGCAACTAATGAAAACAAATTGTGTTTAGAGGGTTTTAATATTAATTAAGTTAATGATGACATATTCCAAGTAGTACACTTGGAATCAGCCTGTAATAGCAAACTAACAGATGTTGACATTTTTATTATTAATTATACATTTCATTATCATATGATGATTGTCAAACTTCATTTGACAGCAAAAAATGTATAAATGATTCACACATTTTATATTGTAAAGATGATACTGTGCTTGATTTTTCAGTGTGACTGCCTTTAATATGCTAAATATGAAATACTCTTTGTTTTAGCAGCCTGAAACACAGACAGCTTCTGCACAGCACCAAAGACTGGCTAATCTAATATGGACTGAAGCTCTTAAAAAGAAACAAAATGAAACGGCTGTCACATTTGAAGGTGAGGCATATATTTTAAGATTACCTCAAGCACCAATAGAAGGTAAAAAATATCAATGTATATATTCAACAAGCATCATTTGCCTCTGTCATTCATATGGTTATGAAACAAACGTGTTGGGAAATAACTAATGCTAACAAGTCGCTATTCAATCAAGAGAAAATTGGGGAACAATTTATGCAGTATTTGCAGCATGAGTGTGTTTTACTTGGAATTTGTTTAAAATTCATAAAGGTTTCATCTTTAAAATGAAGCACTGGAGTTATCTTATTGATTTCAAATCACATTATATGTATTCTTCAGAATGCAGTTTCAGCAAAGCCTGCTGTAGGTACAGTAAATATCTCCAAAAGAACATTTGGGGAATAAGAGTAAATCTCCACTGCATGTCAGAGCAGACAGATCGGAGCTCTCCAAATCAAATACTGGTACATTTATCTTTATAATCACCCAGTTTGGGTTTTTTGTTCATTGTTTTTTTTTTTTCCCCTCTTACTGTTTTCTAGATCAGCATAATCTTTGTTCATTGAATAAATGTTAAATACTGTAAATGGCAGTTCTCTGAGGGCTACTCTAGTCTCAAGACATCATTTAGTATAATACAGTCAAACGGCCATCATGTCTGAGAGAAAGGTGAGTCCATTTCACAGTTAGTTTGGGTTTGTGTTTTTTTTTTTTTTTTATGGAAAGGCTCATTTAGTAATTGTTAAACAAGTCATAAACATTCCTGCCAAACTCCATCACTTCAGAAGGCGTGATTGGTAAATGAAAATGGATCCAAATTGCCCTCTTTGCTTCTGCAGGGCATGAAATGCTCAGACATAGTAATAATCTGTCTTCCCGTGTTCCTCGCACATGCTTACCATTTAAGCTTTCCCAATGATCTCTTTCTCCCCTTTGTTCAGGTTTCACAGTCAGACCATCTTCCCCATTCTGTATTAGCACAGTTCACAAGAAGGCTATTTCAACTTCGTTTTCTAACACTTATCTGCTTAAAGTGCACATAAAGTATGTCTGAAATATGGCCATTATCCAGAGCTCTGATTGTAGCAGATTACTCTTCGCTGACTCACAGAAAATTGTTTAACCCTAAAAATCTGGGGTTTAGACACAGTATTTTTGAAACTTTATCAGACTGAAATTTGTCAGATTGTTACAATAAACTTAGTTTCTTTTAATTAACCCAAGCGCATTGCCTAATTAAAAATAATGGATTTTAAGGGCACAGCAAACACTGGGTTAGCTCCTCAGCAAGTGGTCACTAAAACCACCAGCTACAGAGGCTGCATCAGCTGGTCATCTTGTCTTGACAACTCTTCAATTATCACTGGACATGGGGGATAAATGCTGGATTTCTATTCCTCATTGCAACGAATGTGCTTTCTTAATTTTCCTTGCTCATGCAATGGAAAATGAAGCCTTTTCCACATGGTATTTTTCAAGCAATACCACGATACTGAACCGCTGGGCTTCCAAGTGCCCCAGAGGAAATTTGATTTGTGACACTCCTTTTCCTGATGGCTGTTGTAAAAACTCACTCCTTCAGCAGATTTGCTTAAGTCTGAGAATACGGAGAAAAGGATGATATTTCCACCGACATTTTCTAAGATGCGTCATTGCCTGAATGTTCTGCTTTTGTAGGATTAATCCTGGAAGATCTATTCAGAGTTAGATCTGTTCTGGTCTTGTTATGTTTTATTTACCCTGTCCCTGTTTATTGTTTGCAAAATACAGTGAGTGTGGAATCTCAAACGGTCGTTTTCCATTGCTGTCCTCTGTTATATTATCAGCAATCTGTTATGCAGCAAGTGCAGAAGCCAGGCATGATTCAAGGTCATAAAGACAAACTACACAAAAGTTTGTGGTCACCTTTTTTTTTTTTTTTTTTTNCCTAGTCTATTCCTTGTTATCAGGCTCTTGTTCCTGTGGCTGTGTGTGGGTATCATCATTCTTTCCTGGACATTAGTGTTTGACATATGATACTACCCCTACAGCCTGGCCTACAGGCCTTATTGGTGGCATGCATCCAGTGACAGTGTTTTGACCTAATTGCCTACAAGTAGTATTGAAATTCAGCATGGAGTATATCAAGATCTGCTTTCATTTCATTTGACTTTCCATCATGAGGGGTACTGAGAACCTCTTATCATAAGGAGTAACAAGGTTTCTTCTTATATTACTGAGCCTCAGCCATACCAGGACCTGGCAGATTTCCCACACAACCTCTAAACTGGCTGAAGCTGAGTAAACAAATTAAAGTGAATTTACAGTGCACAAATTTAGCCTCTCATTCTGTTTGTGATCTGTTGGTGAACGCTTTACAGCTTGTTTTGCTTCATTAATAGTTCAGGGTCTGTTCGCAAATCATTTTGGTAGATAATCCTATACTTGTATGTAGTGAGGTTTTAGCAGGTCTTTGAGATATTGAAGACTCTGGAGGTGTTAGCAAATTTTCATGGAGGCACAGGCTTCCATCCCTTATTTTTGAACAGGTGACAAGCTCAGTGTTGAGCTTGTTCACATTCAGTGTTCTACAGAACTTTCTGCCTGCCTTTTTTTGTGAGGTGATGCAAACATTTTTCTTAAAACATTATGAAGGCGCAAATATATGCTAAAAAATTGACCAGTAAAGAAAAAAAAAAACATAATAAAGCCCAACAAAACCAATGGTCATTGCACTAAGATTTAACTGCAAAATTGAGTCACAAGCAAGAAGAAAGGTTTGTTGCCTTATGAAGGTCTTTCCTGGAGCAAGGCTTCAACCTGTTGTGAATACTGTTGAGCTGAATCCTAACAGAAAATAATGCTAAGGTGTTCAGCATAAATCTGTATGGTAGAAAATAACTTGTGTTTTCCCTTCCCAAGCTAAAATCATGTTTCTTCCTACTGACAAAAGCTAGGACTGACTGGGCAAGCATATTTCAGTGCCAAAGTTACGTTCTCTAGTGAAGTATGTGCCCACACTGGAAAAGCCAGGATGATGCCAGACATCAGTCCCTGGCAAGATGGACAAACCCAAACAGACTCCACCATTACCTCTCCTTCCTGCTGTAGCTGTGGATAAGCAGCTCTAAGGAAAGGACTACATCAGCACTTTCCAGGTTCTTGCCTCTTAAAAAGTGTCATAATAGGATAACAACTGCAAACACATAGCTTGCTGTCAGCTCTTGATTGTACAATGCAGTAATTATCTTATTACCAGATTTTATTAATAATTTAGCAATATTAAGACCCTAAAAGGACCCTTTCCAAATAGGTGCAGCCCCCTTAAATAATCCTGTTTTGCCACCTTATCTTTATGCAAAGCGACTTGCATTGGTCAGAACAATTACCCTAAGTTTTCCAATTTTACCAGGGAATAATCCACTTTTTGCACACTCTACCTCAGTTTTACTTAAACAACAAGCTGGGTGAAATTCAGCTGACTGTATAAGGCCCTCTCAAAGCCTGTAAAAGCCTTAAACTGCATTTGGATGTTATTTCAAAGATAAACATGCTATTTAAATGATAGACACTTTGTGATGATCCTCTATACAGGACAAATTTTACCTAGCTTCAGCAAACTCATTTATGTATATATCACACAGAGAAACATCCAGATTGGAAAAGACTCTCAGGATCACCAAGTCCAACCTATAACTCTGCTCTGCAAGATTCACCTTAGACCATATCCCTAAGCACCACATCCAAACAACCCTTAGATACATCCAGGGTTGGTGACTCAACCACTTCCCTGGGCTGCTCATTCCAGTGCCTGAATATCTGTGGAAGAAAAGATAGAAGACTGCTGTATGGTCAGATGAAATGTATTAATAGCAATTATCCAAATGTTTCTGTATTTACTCAGCTGTAAGGCTAGCAGAAAGATTGGTATAAAACTCAAGTAAAGCTTTAGAAATGTTTTAATGACATACAAACCAAGAAATTTTCAAATGATCACAATCCAGATGGTGCAATATGCTTTGGAAAATGGTGGTAGTAGCTCAACACAAGACACTACTATCCATCCTGGCTCTGCACCATCTGCATTCATGAAACTCAACCAGACCTCTTCTCCTGACTCACTAACCTACTGTCAGGCATCCATGCTTATGGCAAATTGTATAGAACTATCAAATGTATTTACAAAGACTTTTTTGCTTCCTCACAAAATTATGTAAATATCTTTATGCCTACAATGAATTAACAGCAAAAAGTCACACTGTCTGTGTCGAGGGTGGTCTGGAATTCTAGATGATCTTGCATTACAGGTAAACTGAATAAACCTTGCATTAAGTTTGTAGCAACCCTAGGTCCAATTCTTGCTCCAGATACATATAATTAAGCGGTTTCACACATTTCCCTCTTGCTCTCTCACACACACATGGAACTGGCAGCATCAGCTGATTGCTCTTTGGAGACCTGGGAACTGCACATTTGAGAGCTGGAGGACAGAGACTCAGTGAACCCCTTAGGTTTTCAGATGTGCTGTGGAAATGGACTCTGACTTGAATTTGCTTCTCTCTCTTTGAGATTATTCTATTTAATCCCCCAGCCTACCATGCACATACAATATTTCAAAACTCTCATTCACTCTAAAGGTAGATTTACAGAGAAACCTGAATTTTAAACAGATAAGAAAAGCTTCAAAAATAATGACAAAAATACTATTTAAACAAGAGCTGTAAGAACTATATAAATTCAAACTGAGTATTTTTTTTAAAATTAAGAGTGTCCTTTTGCTGTGTTAACATTTTTCCTTCTGTGCTGTTGCAACTACTCTCCCACTCCTTTATCTGAGTGATATGGTAATAACAGGTCCTAGGGCCGTATGTTCAAATACATTAGAATTCATGATGACTTTGTTCTATTTTTTTTTAGTTTTTATTAAGACTGACAATCTTCAAGGAAAATGAGCTTTTCTAGTACAACTTCCTTAACACTGCGAAAGATTAACATATGCAAATACAATATTTGACTGCAGAAGAGCTTGTGTATTGATTGTAGGCCTGATCCTGTCCACACCAACTTCTCAGCATATTGGAAACAGTTGTCTTACCTTTGCCTTCAAAAGGAATCTCCTGGGAGCTGAATCTACTGATACGAGCAAGAATTTCCAGATAAGGCCCTAAATACGTGTAGATATGAGTGAAAACAAAACTTTGGCTGGAGATAACAAGACCAGATTCAGAGAGCAAGCTGGCACATGCATTCTGAAAGCAAGAGATCCTGACCTGAGCCTGATCCTGTCTGGCTGCAGACAAGCTGTTCTAACAGCTGCCCTCAGTTAGAGGCCTGTGGGCAGCCTAGGAAAGACCTTATGACTTAAAGATGCGTCTTTGTGGAGTGATACTGCAGTTAATGCAAATCTTAGCAGTGTCTGCATGATAAATAGAAAAGGCTGAACGTGTTTTCAGGGTACATAAAATTTACAGGTTTGCAGTTTCAGTGGGGATTTAGCTATTCAGAAAGTCAGATCATATTATAAAATAGTTTGGCCAAAAGAGCAAAACCAGAGAAGTATAAATGTTACTCATTGACATTTTCTAGGTGAAATATTTTGACTTTTTGTTCCAAAATGGCACTGCATTTGAAACTGACAGACTCATTTGGTTTTGAGGATGGGGGAAAAAAAAAAAAAAAAAAAGTAAATAACCCTCTTGCAAAATAAAGTTCTTTGTCTCAGGTCAGGCAAAATGTTTTGCGTCAGCTGAGACTGACATTTAAATATTTTTTTTTTCCAGGCTACACACAAGCAGAAAAATCCAGCTCTAATCTTGACACATCCTGCTAAATATATAAAACCAAACAACTTTTTCCAAATATGTAACACTGTTGGGAAAAGAAGCGTTGTTGCTTCAGCTTTCAAACAAGGATGTAGCTGTTGAATTGGGTTACTTGAAAAGCACCCACCATTCAGTTTTATTAAAGTCTTTCCAATTAACAAAACAGCTGTGTTTAGGATTACAAAAAACAACCACAGGCTTCCTTGGAGCTTGCCTAGCCATAAATCTGCCATTAGACATGCAAAGATTTTCACCTCTCCTCACATAAGACATTCCAAGGTTCTTCTGGCCAGATTTCAGGACAGAGGGTCCTATTTTATGAAGTTGAACTACTTTAGTCTGTGACCTGTAAGATTAACTGTTTGGGGGTTTTCTTCTCACATATTTTTAATCTGTTATCCAAGTCGTGCGATTGTTTTAGAGTAACTGTGCTTGTGAAATGCACTTTGTAGAGCTTGGGAAAAGAAGTGCATGCTAAAGAAGGCTTCTTATTTATACAGCGAGGCTGTGTATTGCATTTGCATAATATGATATCAGAAGAAATAAATGGCACCAGAAATAAGTGTATGGAGAGAAGTGCTAATGAGCTGTGCAGAACAGAGAAAGACAGTATTTTTTCACAGAGGCTAAGGAGCTACATTTTGGGAGAAAGGAAAGTCAGGGAAATTTTCTGTAATGAAAACCTGAACAAAGGATCACACTTTTCCCCCCTGAATTTGTTAAGGTGTTTACAGTTCCAATTCTGAATGTTAATAAAACATGAGTGTCAAGCCAGAAAACATGCACAGTGGGGCATGGTATTGCAGTGGCAGTTTAACAAGCTAGCTGTGCTCCGCCATTATGTTGAACAGTGAATGTATCTGAAGAAGTCTAAGATGCAGGTGTGTATGTAAACACTCGAGCATGACCATCCGCTATCAGTGATCGGTGTTAGCCCATGTAAGCAAAGGTAGCCTAAAGCAGAGAAAACAAAGCCCTTTAGAACTGGCCTGTTCTGGAGATCTCTAAGAGATGGTGGTTAAAGTACGACATTATTACACGTTCAGATGGATGTGGTTAAAGTATGACATTAGTACATGTTCAGAAGGATGTGTTGTCCTTCACATGATTTTTCAACCTGTTCCATTCCTGTGCTGTGTACAATCATTTGAGAGAGGGACCAGGTTCATGTGTCTGGGTTTGGGTTTTTTTTTCCCCTCTTTGGAAGTGGATAGTCTTCCATGCTAAGCATGCCTCACTTTCTGCTTAAGTCAATGGGAGTTTTACGATTAATTTCCATGGGAGCAGAATTAGCTCCTGTGCTTTGGCAGCTGCCAGCCTTCTCCTCTGATAAAATTAATCAGTCTTCCCCAAAGACTTCAAGACCCACTGATTGATGCTGCAGCAATACAGCAAAGGGCTGAACAGGGGAAGAAAAGAGTGCAGACTTTGTAGTTCACAGTGAACACACCTCCAATGTCCTCCTTATTAGAAATCATCTATATGCAAATGCAGAAAACAAAAAAAAAACCAACTTGAATGGATGTTAAAACACATACTCATGAAAAAAAAAAACCCAGTTGCTAGTTTTGTTGCTCAAAGAAAACCTAGAAAAAGTTCTTAAAAAGCAGCCACCACCACAATGCTGATTCACTGCAAGTTTTTTCTTGGACAAACACACTCACTGAAAAAACAAAACAAAACCAAAGCCCAAACCAACGAGCTGTCCTCTCAATTTATGGTCCTTTTACAGTACCCTTGTATTATTGATGGCACAAGGCTTCACAATTCTTTTTTTTATATTTTAGTTTTTTTGACATTACACAGTAAGGAATGCGTGGTGCACAGCCAGTCACTGCATCTGGTGGGTAATTTTATATCCTGCTCAGATGCTGGAGTATATATGGTCCCGTGGTGAGTACATCCAATAGACTTTTTTCTTCAATGGGGCTATAAATACAAGTAAAAGGGAAGTACTGCACATAAGGTACCTATATATTGCTTTAGTGAGGAGTGAAAGATGCTGTGGATTTTGGTTGGGTGGATTCATGTTCTCTTGCTGTATATTGAGTAAATTGATATCTTTGTCTGTTCATGGAAAGGTGAATTTCTCCATGGCCAGTGTGTTCAAAACCAAACTCTCTAAGGCATCAATTACAACTGCCTACCTACAGTCCGTTTTTGCCCTGCTGTCATTGTGCTCTGGGATGCAGTTTAGAAAAAAATTTACTAAGATCTATCACTTTCTTCTGGTGACATTGTAGAAAGAAATGTCCTGATATATGCTAAGCCTGATGGTGAACTCTTCTGGAACTTTCCAGTTTACAGGTGCCACTGTCATTACCAGCATTGGCATAATGGCCATTTTGCTTATTTTGGAGTGTTGCTAAGGCCAAGTTATATCTAGACAAACCTGTGTGAGAAAACCAGTAAATTCCTGTTTTGTTCAAAACCTTCTGTGAAGTCATACTCCAGGAACTCAGGGAAAATTCTGAAAGCAGAAAACTTCAAAACTTGTATTTTTTCCCTAAAATGCCAGAGGCACAGAAATGCAATGCTGAAGCCTTTAGCCTACCATAGTAATACCGTGGAATCTTCTGAAAGAAGTAAGTATCAAATCTTGTTGCCCACTCACATCTTTGTGACTTGTTTTTACAAATTCAGGCAGCTTAGTTACGTCATATTTTAACAGTTCAGCTAAGGTTTGCAAAATTGTTTGATACAGAGAATGTGAAAGTCTTCTTGGTTATAAAAAAGTCTAGTTTAAACCCACAGAAGAGTTCTCTACACCTCAGGGGGTCCCAGTGAACTCACTACAGACACCTGTAAAAGAATTGTTACCTAGTTACACAAAATTTCAATCTTATCCTAAATCTGGAGTGCCAACAATGGTTCACAATACGGTAGAGTCTATAGTGGCTTAGTCAAGCTGCATATAGGAAAGTTTTCAGCTTCCTTTGAATTATAGGATGAAAAGAAAACAATTGTACTGCAGTATAGTGGAAGCAGTTGTACTCTTGTTTCTAACCTACTGTAAAACATTCATCTGCTTTTGAAGGGGCATCTGAATGTTTCCTCTCATGGTCAGAACAGAGTAATCTTCTGGGCTTTATTTTCTATACAATCTTAAGACCTACACTTTTGGACTCTGACCTGCACACTGAGGTCTGCCTTCCTCTTTAAACAATTTAGGCTGTGGTGTACTTTGGATGGATACTTAAAAGCACCTTTAAGAAATCATTGTGCAGAAAAGGAGAAGAGAGGTAGTAACTGTTCATGGATTGTACTAGACTCTGCTCTCAGTCATAGCAAAGCAAGGCTGGAAGGATTCCATGCTGGTGTAGCATCAAACAGACATGTACACCCCTGAGGACTGCAGTAGGACACAGAGATGCTGGATCTGCCCCTCAGCTGAGCTGGCATGCTCCTGCATTTCAATGCTGTTGAGTAAGGCAGGGCTAACACATAAACTAGAAAATACATAGCTATGCTGGCACAGCACTGTAGCTGTGAGGAAAAGACCTCTACCATAAAAAGCCCAAGGCTACAAGTGTGATGGGCCTGGGGCTCCCTGCACTACCCCTCACTGAACACTGCCGACATGCCCTCTGACAGCAATGCCTTTTACTCTGCACAGTATTATCCTTGTGGGCACCAAGTTCATCCCTGATCTGTACATCGAGAAGCAGCCCTGCCCTTTTCTATGTCCAGCTCATTTAAGCAAGGATTTCTTTTGCATTTTCATTGTTTGCCTTGCAAGGTTGGTTTGCAAGTTTCAGTCCTGAGAACAAATTCATTCAAATTTTGCTTTCAGTTTCCTAATCCACAATATTTGTTATTTACTTTTTTCCAAGCATCAGTGTTTTAGCAATCAGAAAGTTTCAAAAATACAAGAAAATCTCTAACACAGCAATCTGGGTTTAGCCAGAAAGCTTTGTCAACTCTGGCTCAGCAGACTTAGTTATCCTGGTTAGCTGGATCAATAGTGACAGCTGTAATTACTAGAGATGAGATTGCCTGTACTGTAATTACACTTCAATCTTCAGTGTGAGCTGGACTGTAGAATAAGTACTGCAGATTCTCCCAATTACAAACAGGTTATGGAGAGCATAGTACTTCTGTGCTAATCATGTTTGTTATTATATAGAATAAAAAAATATGGCACCAGCTAAAAGAGTTGTTAATCTGAAGCAGCTTTGCTGATTCAAAGGCATTAATCCACAAAGCTTTACTGCTACATGGTTTTTCAAGATAACCACACTATAGGAAAACAGAAGGGTTTTTTTAACCTAAATAGTTACTAGCTATTTGGCAAATCACAACCACTAGTACTTGCACTAATAGTCACGTGCAGAATATTTGTAAATATCAGTGTTTGTACAGAAAGGCTTTCCTTTCAAAATAATCCATTAAAACCAGGACTAATTCTTGAAATTCTTGTTTTAAAGCCTAATGTAATATGGAAACAGATGCCATGCCTGTAAAAAATTGTTTCAAAGAATGAGGACAAAAACTAAGGAAACTATATGCATTTGGCTTTGCTTTAGGTTTGCAAGACATCAAATGTAAGTTAAAGGTGAAAATTATGTTTGAAGGTAAAAGGATGCTAAAACATTTATTTTCAAAAACAGTGAAACCATTAAAGACAATATTCTATTCTGCTCCACTGAATACTCAGCCTTCTGTGTTCATGGATGGTTTTTTGGCTTTTCTTGAGGGCTCTAAAGAGGGAGGACTACATATTTATTAATTACATTTAAAAATGTTATTGCTGATGTAAACTCACATCTACATACATGTATTAACTTCTGTTTCCAGGAAGGCCACCTTCCCTTATTTTATGCAGCTCTTGCTCTGATTTTGCTTATTTAGAAATGGCTAGGATTTGGGAGAGAGGAAAACGAACCAATACAGTTTTTTATATATATGTGTGTGTATATATATGTGTATATATACGTGTGTGTGTGTGTGTATTTTTTATTTAAATAAACCTTGAGGCTCAACTATGTCTGATATATTAAGGACTCTGCAGGTTTAATGAAACTCATTTACGATTTTATGAGCAAAATCTGTCCCTGAGCACCACTTAAGTTTCACGCATATGCCATCACAACACAACTGAAGTGGTATGTTAGTGGGGAAGAGGTCTTCCTCCTGCACTTTGCTGAGGGAAGGAATTTGAGTTTCTAGTATTGAAATACACGGTTCTACATTCATGCAGCCATTCTAGTCTCCTTTGCAAGTGCTCAGTGATGGCACCGCAGAGAAAGAAAGCACCATCTGTCTCCATTGCATGTGCTCTTCATGCAATGCTTTACTGTGGGAATAGAGGTCCTTGCAGGAGTCTTGCAGCTACTTCTGCAACTCTTCTCCTGGCCTGTCTGGTATAGAGCAGCAGCTGGAGAAGAGGACAGAGCTTTGACTTGCTACAGCAAGGTCCACTACAGAGGGAGACCTGTGCCAGGAAAAGAGCAGGGGCACATTAACTACCCATTACAGCAACAGTGCTGAGAACTAAACTGATTTTCTGCACCATCACACATCCTTGGATCCAGTGTACTGCCTCTTGGGGCTAGTGACAAATGCAAAGCATTGCCAGATTTTGGGGAGTCTATTGTTTTAATTTTGTAAGTAAGAATTTTCCAAATAATATAGCAAATTGGGAGGGGAAGGTAAGTTTCCTATATCAGCTCAAACCTACTTTGAATCTACTTGAAATGTCGCTCAAGTGCTAATATAATAACAATCCTCAACACAATTTCACTGTTTCAAATAGATATTAAAAGTAAATGTTTGCACAGAATATATTCTGGATAAAAATGATTCCTAATTATTGCCATTTTCTTTCACTCATTTTTCCATGTAACTCACATTTACCTTTTTTTAACAAATTGCCTTTAACTATAAAACACTGAGAAAGATCTTTGAATTAAAATTACATTATCTTATCAGCCACTGTTACTGAATCATA
>VWZE01002424.1:808599-819321 GCA_013396675.1 Eubucco bourcierii
CACTGGTCTCCAGGTGGACATTGTGCCGTTGATCGCCACTCTCTGGGTTCGACCATCCAGCCAATTCCTTATCCAGCGAGTGGTCCATCCATCAAGTCCATGCTTTTCCAGTTTGGTGACCAGGATGTCATGTGGGACAGAGTCAAATGCTTTACTCAGGTCCAGGTAGATGACATCAGCTGCCTTTCCCTTGTCCACTGTCGCTGTGACTTCATCATAGAAAGCCACTAAATTTGTCAGGCAAGATCTGCCCTTGGTGAAGCCATGCTGGTTCCCACCAATCACCTCTGCTTTGTTTTCCATTTGCCTTAGCAGGACTTTCAGCAGGATCTGCTCCATGATCTTGCCAGGCACAGAGGTGAGGCTGACTGGTCTGTAGTTTCCAGGGTCATTCTTTTTACCCTTCTTGAAGATGGGTGTTATGTTTGCCCTTCTCCAGTCAGCAGGAACTTCACCAGTCTGCCATGACTTTTCAAATATGGTGCACAGTGAGTGTACTGAGCTTTATATGATAGAAGCTATTGGGGATTTTCAATTTATAAGCTATTTAAGCTCTGATTTCCCTAATGTTGCAGATAGGTTAGTTGACTGTTGTCTTTTCTGAAAAGTTTGGTATTGTATTTCAAAAGGAGTCCATGAAATACTGGTTAAAAGAAAATGCCCAGGCATACATTCAACCCTAAGCACACAGTCTCCTTGAAATAAATGGTTGTACTTACATATGCAAAGGTAAGTCTGTGCTTACTGCTTTGTTGAGTCGGGGCCTCAGACATTTCCAGAGATTTTAGTATCACATTTGCAGACCAGATGGCAGTGCCTTAGTTTAGTAACAATGGAGCAAAGTGTCCTTCGTTTATACTTTAATCTTAGAAAATGAGATCAAGACATTTTCAGCAACTAGTTGATTGATACTATGTGAAAGCTGAACAACCCTGTTAATTAGGCAGTCCTGCTGGAGTGTCTGAAGTGCACTGCAAACCATAATTAAAATATAACATTACAGTGATCTGTGGAGGCAACCTGCTTTAACCCTGCCTGAGGAACAGGCTTTCCTGAAGGTGCACTGTGGCATTAAAGAGACAGACAAAAGAGTGCTGCCATGTGATCCAGCTACAGAGGTTAGCAGCTTTCAGTTTCATAAAAGGATTAATCAGACTGGAAAACCAAAGACAAAAACTCGCTTTCTTCAGCAAAGATCTAAGTATTCAGAAACTACATTCCATTTTATTTGTTTAGATTCCCAGTTCACAAACACAAACAAGAAAAGTAACTTTGTGGACGCCATAAGGCTCACACTAGTGCCTCATGAAGAGATCACTTTTGTCACAGCAGAAAGACAGGGACGGCTGATGAAAGTTTCTCGTCTGGACTGGCCCAAGCCAATGAATATTCAAGGGGTGCTTACCTTACTAAGCGGTCAAAATCTTCAAGGAAATTGGAAGGGGGAAAGGAGAGGAAAGAGGGTCTGGTTCATATAATTTATGTTGTAGAGGCTGAATTTGTTGAGGCTGTTCTGGAATTGCTTCATTATGGCTGCAGTGAGAACTCTGCAATGAGAAACTTCAGCAAACCAACTCCTTTAGATAAGTTTTCAACGGCTACTTAGTAACTTGCTTGGTTTGCAGATCACATTCCTTATTTTCGACTTGCTCAGCAAGCTTAGAACAAAGCTCACAGATGGATGTGTTATTTTGATGCAATTAACTGTATATTTAGATACAGTCTTATTACACTTTTGGACTCTGTAGAAATGTTTAGTTTAAAATAACACTGAGACAATTGGTGTTTCCATAGTTTTAATTACTGTCAAAATTTGTATTCACTTTCTGAGCTCTAGAGACTGTTTGGCTTGGATATTTGTTTTGTCTTCATTCAGAGACACTGCAATTGAAAAATGTGCAAAACGTGATATAAAAATCCCATTTCAGTCAAAACTTTGAATACTGGATAAACTAGAATGTCTTAAAAAAGCTGGGACTGCATATAATAGCCCCCTACACATTTCTAAGTTTAATTCAGAACATCTTTCTGTACAGAACATCAGTGTCCCTGTAGGTAATGTTGTTTCTAACTCATTACCTATCAGCATTCAAACCAGTTTGTTTCAAAAACTGAAAAAGCAAAACAATGGAAGCATGTTAAAACCCTATTATTTATTGAAAAATGGTAAAGAATGTGTCTTAATTTATACAAAATTACCATATTTTTGTTGGTTCTAAGCTCAGTGAGGAAATGCGTACACAATTATAATGTGTCTTCTGCATCCGTCTGCTGAGTTTATAGTAGGAATAAATCGTGGTTAATCATGTACAGTCTTGTATTTGTTCATAACCACAACAGTGATATGTATGCATGGAGCATCCTGCTGTTTGTTATTGGACTTTTCCTAATTCATATCGTATTTCTTGTTTTGCTACCGACGACATAAAGTCTTGCATATATTAAATACAATCACATGATGAAAGTGACCAAAGTTCCCAGACCTTGCTGATTATCATACTCTACATATAGATCAATGTATTTGCACAGCTTTGGGGGTGGAGGTGTTTATGTAAATGGTAATGAATATTAGGCATGCCTCCTGATAAAATAGCAACATATGCCCAAAATAGAAAAGAATATTATTATTTACAGTTTGACATTTGTGGGGTTTTTTCCTCTCTCATATTTCAAGCATAGATTTTTGAATTAACCTTGCATTCAATGAGGAAAATTCTCTCAGGCACTATCTGTTCTGAGACTGATTCATCACTGTAGTTAATTTTTTTTCCCCTCATGTCACTGCCTTTCCAATATCTTTGATAGTTTTTGTCTGAACAGTTGAAAAGTCTGTCTTTTTAAAAATCAAAACTAAACTGCAGTATTTAAGTTCTCAGCTCATAAAATTATTAATTTTTGTCCTTCCAGTATTAAAACAAAGTAGATGAGGTGCTCTTTGAATCCAGACTACGTGAAGAGTCAGGCCATCCTCCAGGTGAGAGCTCCTCTAGCTCTTAAGTATGTAAATAGGAAGGAACATGCCAACCTTTCCATGTTCTGTGAGGTAAGTCCCAATTTTAATTATTCACTACTTGGATATATCCCAGGAGATTAGTACTCATGACTATAATTTGCCACAAAACTGCCTAGATAAAATGTATCGCTACCACTAACATTGTTCTACTGAATCAAAACCCAAAGACTTGTGATATGTCATATTGTTCTGGTCAATAATAATGGAATCTAAGATCTGACTTGATGCACATTTTGATTTTCTTGCTTCAAGTGTCTACACAGAATAACGCTATTTGGGGCTCATGGCCTAAACCCATGAGACTGGGGGGAGGTATCGTACTCAGTTTCAGAGGCACTTTACTGTGTCTGTGGATACACTGAAATTACAAACCATCTATTACACAGAAGTACCAGACGCAGAAAGGACAGGTTTCTACTGACTGAATTTGCATTTGTACTTATTTATTTTTTTAGGATATATTTAGATTAAGAATTAATGTTCCAATTGGTTGATTTGCAGGGAGTTCTGCATGGTATTTAGATGTTAATTACTGCACAATTAGAGGGCTAAGGTCTGACACATCTCCCAGTAATGGAGCACGGAAATACACAGTGCTAAAATATCAAAATTATCCATGCATACAGACAGAAGAAGATTTTTAAAAGAGACTGCCACACATGGGTTTCTGCAGCTCAGAGGTCGGACTTTGCTCTTGTTAATTATACTTAAGTCAAAGGGAACAAGATTTGACTATAACGAGTACAGAGCAGAGCAATGCAGGTCACACACTTCCTCACACTGAGTCAGCATGCACACTCTTGGGGTTTTGGCACTTACATTCTCAGTCTCTTTTCTGGCCAGATACCACATGTACCCGTTCAAAATATTTCACTGGCTACCACACAACAGACCTGCACATTTCTTATCCAAACATTCAAGCAGAGATTACTGTGTAAATAGAGTTAATATCTACCATGTCTCACAGCCTGCTCTCAAATCTGGACGGAGGAGGAAGATTCCTAGATTAAGGAATGCTGACATCAGAAGGCAAAGCCATCACAAAGCAGTTGACAACTGAGTACCTAGACAGGGCACAATCTGTTTTATTGCCACCACATCTTATAATCAGAACCTTTGCAAATGCAGGCTACTGAAAATGCGCATATTTTTATTTTTCAGTGTGCTACAAAGGGGTAACTCAGATTCTTTTCTACTCTAAAGCATCTAAAATCTGCCCTGCATTAGGAATGAGAGTTTAGGTTCCTTCCTACTAATGGGCTATCCTGAAGATACTACTTTTTGCAATCAATGCTGCTGAAATTATATCTAAATAGGAAAACTGACAAAATCATCTAGGAAGAAATGCTTACTTTTTAGCCAGGAAATCAGTGTCTGAATGTAAAAATATTAATAAGATCTGCAGTGAAGAAGGTGGTCCCTTAAGGGCCCACTGCTTCTCACTGAATCACTCATGGGCACAGGCAGAAGCACCTGGATCAGGGGGTCTGTTGCTGCCAGTGCCCCAACTTCCTGAGTATGTGTGGGAGACGAATCAAGGTCTAGGAATCTTCCTGCAGCTAGAGTGATGAAGGGCCTTTGTCCCGAGTAACAGGATTAGCTTCACTGCCCAAATGAATGGTGTCCTGCTCTCTTCAGTGTGACCAAAACAACATTCATCAGGAACTGCAAAACACCTTCTTTGTCCTTCTAGCGAAGGAAACAATTGGACTAAGTTGAACTTTTCCCTAGTAAGGCCATGTACAACTTGGGAAATTGAGGGAAAATTTCTGTGTCACTAATTTCTATTTCCCAGTATCTTCTTTTTGCAGGAGAGTGAGAGCATTTCCATTTCCATAACTGTTATCTGAAAAAACACCAGCTGAAGAGTATTCTTTCCTGTTTCCTTAAAACAAACAAACAAACAACCTCCCCCAGACAAACAACTAAAAAGCAGAAGAAAGAAAGAGAAGCAGTTAGTCTGACCAGGTGGAATGGCTGTTTAATGGCAAGAGAGCATCAATAACAGAGACAAACTGAAGATTTTGAAAATTCTCTTCTCCAAATGTTTTGAAAATAGGTCAGTTAGACATTGGAATAATGACCCAAGGGAAGCAGTGGATTCCCCTATCTTGGACAGTTTTAAGGTTCAGCTTGACAGGTTGCTGGGAAATCTCATTTAAACTACACTATTGCCTGGAAAGGTTGGACCAGATGATCCATGGGGTCCCTTCCAACCTGACATTCTTGATTCTATGATTCTGTGATACAATCAGCTCATACATGTGAGCAATAATACTTCTTTTGATTCATACCAGCTCACCATGAGCCATCCATCTTCTGTTCTGGAGAAAGCGTATGCAAAATTAATTCAGCAGCATCTTAAAATGCTCATGCAGGCTGCTGAATGAAACTCAGCAGCTACTGATGTAGTCACTTCTGATGGCAAGAGGAAACAGTCACTTTCTCAGCTCTGCAGTTCCCATCCTCCAGCACAGGTTTCACACAGCGATGTGTTTGCCTTTGCCTTTCTAAGACATCATGGCATGTAAGTCAAGAGGACTCTTGTTGTGCAGTTCTGGAACCCTCAGCACAGGAAGGACATAGAAGTGTTGGAGCGGGTCCAGAGGAGGGCCACAAAGATGATCAGAGGGCTGGAGCAGCTCTCCTATGAGCACAGGCTGAGAGAGTTGGGGCTCTTCAGCCTGGAGAAGAGAAGGCTTCCAGGGGACCTGATAGTAGCCTTCCAGTATCTGAAGGGGGCCTACAGGAAGACTGGGGAAGGATTATTTACAAGGTCCTGCAATGACAGGACAAGGGGCAATGGGTTTAAACTGGCAGAGGGGAGATTTAGACTGGATGTTAGGAGGAAGTTCTTTCCAGTGAGGGTGGTGAGGCACTGGAACAGGTTGCCCAGGGAGGTTGTGGCTGCTCCCTCCCTGGATGTGTTCAAGGCCAGATTGGATGAGGCCTTGAGTAACCTGTACTAGTGGGAGGTGTCCCTGCCTATGGCAGGGGGTTGGAACTAGATGATCCTTGAGGTCCCTTCCAACCTTACCATTCTATGATTCTATGACTCAACCTACTGCACTTCAGCTTTAGTGTCAAGACAATGATGGGCCCAAACAAGAAACTAAAAAGATGCGTTATTAACAGCATCTGGAATTTACACTCTCTAAGGGCAGGCAACACAAATCAAATACACATCCCCACACTGCACCTGTCCATTTGCTGTCTTTCCTGCCAGCTTCTTCTTTTGCAGGTCTCCAGTGTCACAGTTTGCTGGGTCCCATCTCCCGGCACACAGACAATGGGCTCATCCACAAACTGCTGTGGCTGAGCAGTCCCTGGTGGCCACACTGTGTGTGCCAAAGCTCAAAGGCAGCTTGCAAAAATCTGAGCTAAAATGCATTCCCAGGGTCCTACCCAGTTTTGGTATCCAGGTTTCTCCTCCTTGGCCTTGCTCCTGCATATGGAGGTTGAATTTTCACCCTCTGCTTGAGCTGTACCACAGGAGGTTTTGTGGGGGTTGTTTCACTGCCCTTTTTTTGCCCCATGTTCACATGAAATTGCCAAGGGTGTATTTTCACTTCTGCTGTTGAATGTTCTGTTCCAACCAGTGCCGTCTACATTGTGGGCTGGCTGCACTCAGGCCAGCTCTGGTCTTGGGGCTTCGTACCAAGGCTAGTGCAATGCCAAGATACTGCTGCCAGCCTTTGAAGAAAGCTAATTCCTCTGGGCTTAGTATCCTACTTAGATCTTTCCAAGTTGGGCTGGGTTGCTACTGGTCAGCATAGGGGGTGCTTGTGGCATGTTCCTTCAAAGCATTTGTGAAGGACCTTGAGGACAGCACAGAACTGCCTGGGCTGGTCCCAGCACTCCCACTTTAAAAGAAGGCTGATGTCTTGGTTCTGGGGAATGGTAGAACTGAAAATATAACTATGTTTCAATGCCTGTCAAGAAATGTTTCACTAACAGAAATATTTTTCCCTCTTGATCTTCTATATCATAGCTGCTCTGTGGCAGTCATGAGTATGATGAGCTCAGGGCATAAGAGTCCTTTTAAAATCAACACTTATCCACCAGAATTTGGGCTGCGAGGAGTTATATTGGACACAAGAGCCATTTTTAATGTATGGCCCATGACAAACCTGATTTACAGATTAAAATAACAATATTATGGCATTTACAGAATGTATAAATTCAAAGCTGAACTGTACCAGCCATAAGATCTTGGTTGCATTTGTTACAGCTGTGACTAGCAGCAGAACAATACAGCAGCTAAACATTGCAATTAATAATCTCCAAGTATAACATTTTTAAAAAATCAGGGTCCCTTTCAGATTGTGTTACCAGGTGACATGAATAGTGCAATGTGTCATGTCACATCAGACTTCCCTCAGGCAATAGCTCAGACCTGACATAAATAGATGCAAAAGACATAGCTCAGAACATTTAGCAATATAGGTTCAAAGAAAGACCACACATTCTTACTACTCAGATCTAACTACTGTTCTGTATATTGATCACAAGGCTTTTACTTTCCTTTAGTTTGAGGCAGAGAAAAAAGATCACTAAGTGTGATCTTAATTGTGTGCATACTATAATATTTCTATACTTTTGAATCAGAACTCATCCTGTGCTCACACAGTTTGGCAGTTAGCTGTGAAGAAGCCAGTTAGAAATCCTAAATTTCTAGGACAGTCTGCTCTGCCCTTGGCCTGCAAGCGGGTATGTTCTCCAGCTTCCCTGTGCTAGGCAGTTCTGGTACTAAGGACCTGCACCAGGGAGGGCTGCTGTGATGCACTGCTCACTGCTTCCCTGTGCAAGGGTCAGGGAAGGCTCTTTACCTCCTGATGGAGAAAACATCTTTGTGTGCTACAAGAAATGTTACAGTCTACTCTATAAATACATAGTTTGTAGGAGATTTTAAAATACATGCCTTTTTAAATGAAAGCTACCTCCAGGCAAGCAAATCAGGACATTTTGCAGTACCAGTTCTCTCTCTAGCATAACAAAAGCTTCTCAATTAATTTCCAATAATGGGCATTACTGGGTCAGTAATCCCCATCTGAGAAAAAAAAAATCACACTGGAAAACTCAACACTTAAAAAATGGTGGTCAGCAAGTGGTCAGCTGAGGGAGCAGATCTGTATTGTGGAATCTCAGCCAGGGATAGGCTTTAGTTCCCATTGACCACTCCCCTATTAAAGACCAGTAATAGTTCTGCATTCACTCCAGTCCATGCCAGGTTTGAAGAACTAATGAACAAAGTTAGGTGCTGCTAATAATAATAATCTCCAGAAGAAATTATCAGAAAAATATGCAAATTCAGTTCAGTTAATTGTGGCTGCTACAATGACTGTATTTAATTTGCAGCATCTTCTGATTGTACACGGCAAAGGATAGCATTGGCACCACGCTACTAAGAAATAGCCTGTGAGAGAATCCACAGCTGCCATTTTGCATTGAGTAATTAAGTATCCTGCTCACCTTGTTCACTTGAGTAGTAACCACTGGCATGCATGCAAAAAAATCACCCCTACAGGATTACCTTCCCCATTTTGCAATTTGGGAACCTGAAGGCCAGGTTTAAACATTGCTGAAGTAGCAGAGATGAGAAAATTACTGTCATGGTCTTCCACAATTTCCACCCAAGTCAGAAAACTGAAAGCTGTGTGGTGAAATTTCTGCCCCACAAAAATCAATAGCTATACTCCCTCCTTACCCCTGTTCTTATTCACTGAACCATAATAATGACAAGGGAGCTATTTGCATGTTTAAAGAAGCAGAACTGAATGCATAGACTCCTTATAATTAGTTTCCCAGCAGCTGACTGTAAAAACATGTAATTTGGGTTCAAATAATATATACTTTTTAAAAATCCTGAACTGCACCTCCATCTGTTTTCTGGCTTTGCAACCATAAAAATAAGCACAGTGTGGCTGAAAAGTGTTCAACGCAAAAAGGTAGAATGCTGAGCTCTGGCTGAACGTATTGTGAGTCTGAAAGCTGTATGATCAATTAGCATCCTGCTGGAAACCTGACGGCCTGTCGTGACCCATTAGGAGGTATTCTGTGCTCTCAATAGCTGTGGCTATAGGGACCTTTTACACAGAGACCAGGTAAGCCCCTACAAAGCAGAATATGATAAGGTCAGCTCTTTGTTTTATTTCTAAGTGCTTCTCTAAGATGTTTTCCTCTTCTATGGAATGAACATGGCAGGGCAGCTAAAAATGGCAACACTGTGTCTCAGGTAAATGGGTTGAAAAGTCATTCTCACTGGGAAATGAACTCCTGACCTTTTCAACCAAAGGCACAGCTCAAGTCTTAAAAGTTCGCATGTTAAGATGCACATTGTTGAGCGATATCTTAAGAGGGCAATAGCAACAGAGCCTGCCTAACAGCTTATGCTAATGCAAACATAATGTGCCATGTAGGAAGAGATTAATCAAGTTTTCCTAGTGGAAAACTGACAGTCTGTCGTGACCCATTAGGAGGTATTCTGTGCTCTCAGTATCCCTGGCTACAGGGACCATTCATGAACTGACAAATTTAGGTGACTGGTAATACTACACGAGGACAAAAATAAAGTCTGAGATGGGTGTCACATTTCTGCTCCTTTCCAGCACTCTACTTACAGAAATTTCCCTTTCATTCATACTCCTTCATATGCATATGCAGTGGGCACACATACACGTACCCTGTGTTAATTGCAACACAATGCACTAACTATGCAGTCAAAGCAGAAACCTCTCGTGCAGCTACTGCTTTTTGGTTCATAAGCTTAGTTTTCAGCAAAAAAGCACAATTACCTTCAACAGTAATTACCTTCAAACCATATCTGATCTCTTTCCCAAAAGTGGAGAAAACAGCTTAATTCAGATTATAATTTAATGTAAAAGAGAAGTAAATAAGATTTAACAACAATATCAGCATTTTTTTTATAAGGGCCATCTCAAGTTACTGGCTCATCTCTTCTATAAATTGGAATGCACTCTGATTAGACTCCATTCGGCATTCTGCTGTGCATTAGTCAGTTAATGCAGTGCTTATGCTGGCTATACTTAATGAGGCAGCAGGCCTGCCTTCAGTTTTAAGCAAAAGCTTATCTGGATGTCTTTTGCTAATTTCCTCAGTGAGACAGCAGATCCTCAGTTCCTGTTTGCTTTCATCTAAGTGTTTGAAAATATTGTATCCTGCAGTGGAAGGTACAATATTGCTTCCTAAAAGCCAGACTGCCAATGGAATGTGCTGTGTTCTTAAGAACATATCCATGCTCCGCCTAAAGCCTTCCACAGAATAATATTTAGATGTCTTGGTTGTTCTCTGCTGTGCTTATGAAGGCAATGTTTTTCCTCCTTGTTCATATCACATTGTTATTACTTTATTAGGGATTTACTGGATGAAGTAGCTAACTGAACACTAAAAATATTAAGTGATAGTTTTGTGTAGCTATGGTCTAAAGTAAATGATGTTTCAGTGAATTAGAGGCTGTATCTGATTTAATGATCCTGTACACCTCCAGTCCATAAAAAATACTAGCAAACTAACTCATCACCTCTCTCCCACTGCAGCTATTTATTCTAGAGCAAAGGATACCAGATCAGAATGAGAGCTCTATGCAATTATTTCAGTAGGATTGCAAGGTACACTGTTATGATGAGTTGGGATGTAAGTTTATGGACACTGGACCAATCAGCTTCAATTAAAATTGCTTTTTTTTTTTT
>VWZE01002425.1:0-12989 GCA_013396675.1 Eubucco bourcierii
ATTCTATGATTCTATGATTCTATGATTCTATGACTAGACATGTCCAGAGGTCCTGTCTGAGCAGCACTTAACTTGCTCCTGTTTGGCTGAAACTTACCTATTTCAAACTGCATTTTTTCTGTGCACCCCATTTAAGAGATTATAATTTGGGATACTTTGCTTCCAAGTGAATATACTGAAGCGATCTGAGAAGAGCAAGTTGATAACATGGTTTTCACAAACACCACATAGTTGCCTGCCTGAGTCATAAATTGAGTCCTTTAACAGTTTGCTCACACCCACTATTGCCATATATCCACATTAAGGTCAGTTAGGATTACTTCTCTGTTGAATAGACTTCTTTTTAATGAGATATTCCAGAGACAATGTTTTAACAGCTTGTTATTTCATTACTTCGTTGGAGAGGCAGGCATAATGCAAGGGATGAGGCATCTCTATGTAGTCCTTTTTCATTCTAGAGAGGAACAGATCTCTGTGCTTGCCATCTACTACTCATTAGATAACGTAGCAGCAGTATGGAGGAACAAGGAATAATTAAAAAAAAAGGTTTGCTGACTGAGATTTGAAGTTGGAGATGTCTTATCCACTGTTTCTACTTAAATTCAGAAATTTTATGACAACCACCATATCCACATAAACACTTCTACTAGATACAGGCCTATATTTTTGATTCAGCATCAGCAACCATCAAATATTTTACTTAACTAGTGAAAAGTGAAACCAGTATAAGAGCATTTATAGAAGTTTCATATGATCTACACTTTACCACTGTCAATAAATCAGCACCAGTTCTGGGTTTAGACAAATCTATGGCAGTACAGGTACTACATAACTGCATCCCAGGGAAGGAAAAGGGTTGATTTTCAATGCAACATATCTATCAAGTGACTCCACTCAGACTAACCTTGAAAGTACAGGCTAAGAAACAACATTCCAACTGCATGGAGTGATTTGATTATGAACATGGAGTGATTAGATTAGCAGCAGATGACTTGGGAGTCAAACTCCATGAGCAGCAGCACTCCCTCTCGATCCAACCCTCCCTGCAGGCTTCAAGCATTTCTTTAAGCTTCTTTAGACACCAAGTAAACAAAGGGTTAATTTTGAATCTTGCCTCCTGGCATACAACAACCATACTTTGTCTATCGGGGTGCCCAATGACTATTAAAACCATTTCAAAGGTCACAACATTTTAGAAATAAGCCAGCTCTAAAAGCTAACCTGTAGCTTACCAGAAGGCCATGTGAACCAGGAGACAGCAGCTCTGAATGAGATGGTTTGCTCAGATCTAGTCATCGGCAAGCAGGGCTGAAAAGAACAAAGAACCAAACACTCTAAAACAAGCAGCCATAGGCATACAGACAGACACAAGTCTAACAATGTACCACGACACAGCTGAACCAACACAACCTGGGAAGCAAACTGGCTTCAACTTGGGCACAGTTCAGTGTTACTCTTCAGCCTCAGTCTGCTGCAGGCTTTAGCTGATAAGCAGCAACTCAGTAAATCCAAGGAACTTGCCCAGCTCAGCCCCTTGGATTCATTATTTTAATAAAAACGTAAAAAGGAGAGGTTGGCAGATTTGGGATTGTTTATCCTGGAGAAGAGCAGACTGAGAGGAGATCTTCTCAATGTTCAGCTAAAGGACCCAATAACAGGACAAGGGACAACAGACATGAACCCAGGAGGTTCTGAACAGGAGGAGAAATGTCTTTCCTGTGAGGGTGACAGAGCCCTGGAGCAGGATGCCCAGAAAGGTCGTGGAGTCTCCTTATCTGATGAGAAACCAAATCTGTCTGGACTTTGTGATCCTGGGCAGCCTGCTGTGGGTGACCCTTCTTTAGCAGGCAACTGGACTCCACAGGTCCCATCTAACCCCTACCATGCTGGGATTCTGGCATTCTATATATTAATTCATACTTAAAAATCCCCAATCGTGTTTGTATCAAAATACGAAGGAACAAAAGAAATAGGGGGGGGAAAAAGAAATCTGGAATCTTTCTGTTGGTGTTTTAAGGCATAACTAGAGCAATTTATTTCACCAGATCCAGTTGTAATGCTAGACCACAGATAAACATTACCAATGGAGCAAGAATGTGTTTCTTCCTTCTGACAGAGGCCCAAAATTGCCCTCTTGAACATGCCAGACAGCACGGGGTACTCCATCGACCATGTGATTGGCACACGCTTCAGTTCAGAATTACTTTTGTGATGAAATTTTTGGGTAAAGCTCTGAAATTGTGATTCTGGAGTTGTTAGGCTGTTTTTACTTTGCGAAAAAAAATTCCTTTTAATAGCTCCATGTTCCTCAGTTTTTAATCTGTTTTAACACCGTCCATTAATGTTTTGCATTTCCACATGTTGTGCAGCACCCTGAGAACTTTAGTAGGGGGAAATTCATAAAAGAAAAAAAGAAGTTTATCATTTCAGCACGTGCTAATTGAATTACTCCATGTTTGGAGAAATAGCCTTTAAAAAATCTATTCTGACATCACACCAAAAAAAGGGCAGGCAGTTGCTGATATAAAAATACGGAGCTGTTCACTGAGAAGTGCAAATACTTTCTTAACATAGTTCAGTATCAAGGCAGGGAATTATAAGGGTTTAGGGTTTACTTTTCCATTTATCTTGTAAACAAAGAAAATTATCCTATAAACATCTGCTGAAATTTTTAAAGTCAACATTATTTTGCATAGCAGCAATCTTATTTCTAGTGTATTTCAAGCCAGATAGTTTATTATTTTACTGATATTAATAGAAGTTATGCAAGAAAGGGAACCACACTATTGGGAGGTCTGACTCTAATGCTTTCCACATTCTAAAGTGAGATTCTGGGATTCTGGGAGCAGAGTGCTTAGATGATTGGGCCAGAATTCACTTCCTTAGGGACATGTAACTGTAAAATTATGACTTCTTTTCAGAGCAGGTCCACCTCAAACTCAAACTTTCATGCAGCCTTCCCCTCTCAGCTTGAGTTCTTTTCCCTTCACTGACACAAATGATGCACACGGGTACGGTTACATTGTACAAGTGCAGACACAGGAACACAAATATTTCTTGCAAGATCCCTTCTTTCCTTCCTTACACAACTGTTGTATTATAACCAAACATTACTAGTTTTGCACAGCAATCTGTTGTGCAGTTTCTTTTTTATCTATTTTCACTACTGAGTGGGAAGTGACTTTTCTTCACAGTCATGAAATCTGTCAGCAAAATTCTCTCTTACCTGAGCTCAGTTTTGGCTCCCTGTTGTGGACAATCCCGAAGGATCCAGTTCCATCATACACTTCCGTCAACACAGACGCTGTCAGCTGCTTGAGGTACAGCCATGACACAGATTCTGAAGCTGAAGGAGCTTTTGTATCAGGACTAGGATCAACAAGTATCAAATAACACAGGTACAATCAGTACCTCTGTTCTGCTAACTGAGGTATTTATAGAGAGATGTACAATCATGTCTTCCTTTATAATGCTCCTCTTCATTAACTTTTTTTATAGTAATGCGTCTTTAGAGTAACATGATAGTTCATTTCAATGGACTCTCAACTGTGCTACCACATTCACTTTACACAAATGTTTATTTCATTATCCATTTGAGCAACAAGTAGTTTCAGTTCTGGAGAAAATGCCCTGAGGAGGTGGCACTACAAAGGTCTTTTTATAATCAAGGTGACTTGTTTGGTTGCAGTTTTTTTTTCACTCTCAGAAGCATGTTTTCCACTGCCCCATTTTTCTGAGTGGTGTTTTGGATACCGCTGATAAAATGGGCCCTCAGCTTTTTGATTTTTCACAAATGATGTCTGGTAAGTGGTTAAGTCATCCTTGTTGCTAGGAACTGCATCATGAGCCTGTAGCTGGAAGTTCTGGGAGTTCTGTTGCTGTCTTTCTGGTTCCACCTTCCTCTGACCCATACCCTAGATCAAAAAGTGGAAGGAAAAATCCCTGTAAACATATGACATAGAATCACAGCTTCACAGATGAATCTTGCAACAGTCACTACCCCATGGGGAAGTTAACCAAGCTGTTACCACAGTGATTTCAAGAACTCAGGCTTGATCTCTTGCAAGTTAAAAATAATATTGTCAGACTTGCCTGTATGAACGCTTCTGGTTGCAGATATAATGGGAAATCTGTTGACCTTCCACCTCTTAGTACTAATAAACCACTTACAGTTTGCATTTCTGTAGCATACTCTATACTCAAGGCTGTGTAGCTCTACTGTGCTAAATTAAGCTTCAGAGTAACCTAAAGAAATAGGTTAATAATTTTATGTTCAGCCTGCAATAAAGAAACTGAGACCAACCATGAAATCTGAATCTTCAAAGTTATCCCTTGTGTGTCCAAACACAGAGATGAGGCTTGATTTTCACACTCCACAGCTTGCAGAAAATTTATTTGGAACTATGGTTGATCAGTATCTCTGAAATTATGAGATGCTGCACAAAGCTCACAGAAATGGAGAACACTCAGGGAATAATGAATAGCAAAGAATCAGGGCTAAAGAGCCCAAAGTCAGATGAATTTTCACTATCTCAATTTGCTCCTTCCTACTCGTTATCTTGTGAGCTGCATGATTTAGTTTGCTGCTTAGAAAGATGTCAATCATCTGAGAAAAGTGGAAAAACAAACTGTTGCACACATTAAAAAAAAAAACAACAATTTAAATTCTATTAAGAGTTGTGGTTTCTGCAACATTTAAAGAGGTATATTAAAAAGAGATGTGGATTGGGAAATAACATTCTGGCGATAGATAGTGGATGTCCTATGGATTTTGATTAAACACCATAAAGAGGAGTCTGAACCAAATGTGTGGTACTGTGAATTCTGAGTGGTTGCGTCAACAAAATGTTCACCACAAGGCCAATCACCTTACCACTTGCATATAATGGTGTATAAAACCCTGCTAAAACATAAAACCCAGTGTGGTGGTTTGAGGGGTTCCAGGTTATCCCAGACTCCCTAAAAAAACCTACAAAGTCCAAGATCTGTCACAAGGAACAAAATGGATGGCCCCAAATATCATTATGTTATTCAATCCCATAATCCTGCAAACACTTTAAGCAGCAAGGTCAATTCCTTCTCTTTTCTCCCTGCCCTTTCAGCTCTCAAAAGGATCCTTATCTGGGTAACTAAGTAACTATGTAGGAATACCCTATGGTAGGCTGTGGTCTTCAAGGCCACGGGCAACAGTGAATCTGGGCCGTTTGGGGCCTAAATTGGTAGACAATGGGGGATGGGAGAAAATCAGCATTGGGGTTTTGGTGGTTTTGGTTAGGCAGGGGGGGAAGGTCTTGGGGTAATTCTTATATATCCTGTATCTGTATTAGGTGCTAAGGATTCATGTATGCTATATGTGTTCCTGCACATTTTAAAATACAACCATTCTGTATCCTTCTCCAATTCAGTGACAGTGTTATTATTTTACTGCCCTTTTTCCTTAAAAAAAGAGTAAAGTGAAATAACCTCAGCCTGTCACACTCTTAAACAAAAACCTATGATGCCCATGATCACTAGAAAATGCATTTCAGATTTGGTCCCCTTGAATTTTGCCCCTCTCAAGGACCACGTGTACTGCTGTGCCAGGTATACAGCAGAGTGCCATCCCTATGTTGATTGAAAGAGTGTTTTTCTTTCCTGTTTACATTTTCAGCATCTTGAATTTTTTGCAGGGGAGTGAAAAGATGCTGTGTTTAATCTCTGGTAGACTGAGAGGCACAGACTTGCTTAATTTTTACCAGTGCTGGGTACTTAGAAAATCAAAATACGCTCCAAAGTTGTGTAGACAGTATCTGTTATTGTGAGAAGGGGAAATTGTTGTTCACTGCTCTCTGAAAAAAAGAAAATTCAAAAAATATGAATTTTCACATGATTTGTTTGTTGTTGTGTTTGGACAGATGCTGAAATTACAGCTGCTTGTGTTCTAACAGAGAAGCCATAGAGTAGTTTGGGTTGGAAGGGATCTTTAAAGGTCATCTAGTCCAACCCTCCTACAGTCAGCAGGGACAATTACAACTAAAGCAGGTTACTCAGAGCCCCAAATAACCCGACTTAAAATGGTTCCTGGGATGGAGCATCTCTCACCTCTTGGGGTGCCAAGGTCTCAGTACCCTCAGAGTAAAACTTTGTGCTAGATGATTGTACCATGATCGGTAACTGGGTCAACAACAGAGTTCAGAGAGTTTTGATCAGCAGCTCAGAGTCCAGCTGGAAGCCTGGTGCTCCCCAGGGATCAGTACCGAGTCCAGTTTTGTTCAGCATCTTCATCAGTGATGCAGATGAAGGGATTGAATGTACCCTCAGCAAATTCGCTATGAAACTGGGAGGGATGGCTAACAGCACATCAAGTTTTGCTACCTTCCAGCAAGACCTGGACAGGCTAGAGAACTGGGCAAAGGCAAATCTCATGAGGTTAAATAAGGCCGAGTACAGACTTCAGCATCTGGAGGGAAATAACACCAGGCACCAGTATTGACTAGTTGTCATTCTGCTGGGGAGTAGCTTTCCGGAGAAAGATCATGGAGTCCTAGCGGACAATATGCTATCCATGCGACAGCAATGTGCCCTTGTGACGAGAGGATCAATGGCATCCTGGGGTGCATTAAGCAAAGTGTGTCCAGCAGGTCTAGGACACACACCTTCTCTACTCTTCCCTAGTGAGACCACACTTGGAATACTGTGTCCAGTTTTGGGCTCACTGACTCAAAGACAGGGATCTGCTAGAGATAGTCCAATGGAGAGCTGCAAGAATGATTGTAGGACTTGCACATCTCTCCTATGAAGAAAGACTGAGACACTTGGGGCTGCTTAGTCTTGAATAGAGAAGGCTGAGAGGAGATTTTATTAACGCCCGCAAATATCTGAAGGGTGAGTGTCAAGATGAAGGTGCCAACCTCTTGTCAGCGGTGCCCAGTAATAAGACAAGGAACGATGGGTACAAGCTAGAACACAGGAGGTTTTGCCACAACATAAGGAGACACTCCTTTATGGTGGGTTAACAGAGCACTGGAACAGGCTGCCCAGAGAGGTTGTGGAGTCTCCTTCTTTAGACTTTAAAATCCCATCTGGATGTGTTCCTATGCAGCCTGCCCTAGGTGGTCCTGCTCTGATAGGGAGGTGGAACTAGATGATCTTTCGAGGTCCCTTCCAACCCCTAACATTCTGTGATTCTCTCCCTTTTAGTTTGCAACCATCACCCCTTGTCCTGTCACAACAGTCCCTGCTAGAAAACCTGTCTGCAGTCTTCTTATAGACCCCTTTAAGGCCTCTAGAAGGTCTCCCTGGAGCCTCCTCTTCTCCAGGCTGATCAATCACAGCTCTGTCAGTCTGATCTCACAACAGAAGATGGTTTTCAGTCCTCCCATCATTGTTTGCAGCTTCTTATGGACCTGCTCCAGCAGGTCCATTTCTCTCTTGTGCTAAGGACGCCAGAGCTGGCCCCAGCACTGCACGGGGAGTCTCAGCAGAGTGGAGCAGAGGGGCAGAATCCACTCCCTCTACCTGCTGTCCACGCTGCTGGGGACACTTGCAGCCCAGGACATGACTGGGCTGCAAGTGCGCATTGCTAGCTCAAGTCCTGCTTTTCACCCACTACTATGTTATATTCACCAACAGTAATTCACATTCATAAGTTAAATGTTCAAATGTACATTATTTTATAGGGATAATGTAGACCTTCTGTATTTTACTTTATTATTTTTTTAAGCAAAATTATCAGGAGATCTGTGTTCCCTTGGTTTGCTGAATAACTACATGATTAACAGAAAAGTGTGAATTTTCAAAGCAGCAAAACACCAGATAGATGTCAGCACTGGCTTGTTTGATTCACGAGTGAGCCTAAAGCTAATTAAAATGAATGACAAAAGGGACCTCAAAACTGAATTAATCTATGATTTATGTGCGGAATGTCATGTACACTGCTTGTTGCAGGCGAAGTGGAGGAGGTATTAATTGCATAACTAATTTATAATCTCATTCTTTACCATAATGTTCATCCAGCCCCTAAAATGAAATTGGAGTTTTAGAAGAAAAGGACAAAACTGTAGAAAAAAATATTTCAGAAGTAATTTAACATATTTAATTTTTTAAAGGTTTCTCTGTTATGTATCATTGCAATGTTATTAAAATATGGGAAAACTGAAATTCTCAAAACTCTTCTGGACTACTAGATTGACTCTGTTCTTCACTGAGTATGTTTTTGGGGTTTTTTTCCTGTTTCATGTTGGGAACTTTATGGGGTTTTATCTGTAAATACTCTAATAAAGTTTTACTTTCAACCTTGTGGAATACAGTTTTCATCTTCCAGCTACGATATTCATCTCCAAAGAAGAAAACAAATTTTAATGCAACACAATTTAAAACATATTTCAAGAATAAGTTAATCTTAACCTGTTCTAAAGATAAATGTAATCAGAGGCTGGAATCGGAAAGAAGAGTCACTGAACACAAGGTCTGCCTGCATGGAGTCAGTTGCATGATAGTATTTTAGGGTATTCGGTAAACTAAACAGATTCTCTACCTTTTTTAGGTTTGTGCCACATGTTTACTTGTTTTCTCATAGAGATTCAACTACACTGTCATTCTACGGATAAGGAAACTAAATGGATACATTCTCATACATGCATTTAAAAATAAGCACCTCCTGAGTCAGTAAATATAAGACTCACTAAAACATCCCATGCAAATCCACGTCAATATTAACATTTTCAGAAGAGAGTTTATTACTAGTGCCCATGTGCTGCAGGAAAATTGAAAACCAAGATGGTAAATATTGAATATCACCTCTTGGAAGGATTTCCAGTATAAACTAATGGTTAAAACAAAAATCTATTACAGAATAATTATAGGTCTATCATGAAGTAAGAAATCAGAGGTAATATCAGCTTAAACAGCACTGGATTTCTGTGAAAATTAATTAACCTCAGAGTCAGTGAGTTCACCAATACAAAAAGATTGGAGACATTTAGCCTGACATGCAGCAAGCTCCCAACACTCTGTCAGCGCTTTAAAAAAGGTCACATAAACAAACTTCCTCAGATTGTTCCTGTGACACCACATTTTAATGCATCTTCACATTCTCCTTGCTGATCTCATTTCAGTTCCTGATTTACAATAAATAGGAATTCACTTCTAATAGTGACGGGTGGGTACGTATGGGACATAAAGCAGCAGCTGAACAGTCCCATTAGCATTGATACAAGGTCCATCTAACTTGTTTTTCCTTTTCAGACAGTGGCTAAGGTCAGATGCTTCACAGAATGGTGTATGGAGTATCATCAAAATCATAGAATCACAGAATGGCTTGGGTTGGAAGGGTCCTTAAAGATCATCTAATTCCAACTGTCTGCCATGCAAAGGCACACCTCTCACTAAACCAGGTTGCTCAAGGATCCCATCCAACCCGG
Organism: Eubucco bourcierii; assembly: GCA_013396675.1. Lineage (NCBI taxonomy): Eukaryota > Metazoa > Chordata > Aves > Piciformes > Ramphastidae > Eubucco > Eubucco bourcierii. Next base: position 9,402 of record VWZE01002425.1, read on the forward strand.
TTTTGAATACTCCCAGGCTTGAGAGCCTGCAAAATTTCTCTGTTCCAGCATCTCATCACTCTCAATGGGAAGACTTTCTTTCTAATGTCTAATCTACATCCAGCTTCTTCCAGTTTGAAGCCATTACCCCTCATCTTGCCACTACAGGCATTTGTAAAGGTAAACTCATGTTACAGTAAAATCTTATTTTCTTTTCCGCAGCCCTAAGCTTCCCTCTCAAATATCTCTCCCCTGCCCATTTCTGCTCTTCTTCATAGCAAACTCTGTGAAGTGAACTCAATAGAATTGCTCTGCATAGAAAAAATGAAAATAGAAAATGTTCTGTATAGCGTGTGGGTGGATAAAGCAAACCTCAGTGGTGATAAAATAAGGAAAAAAGAATGCTTAGGAAATGGTAACATTTTAAATACTTGTGATTTTAAAATGTTGCATTTTGCTTGCTTCCAAAGTTGTCCCAAATCCCCCTGTATTTGAGGCAAAACTTAAATATCATAGAATCACAGAATGGTTTGGATTGGAATGAAAAAAATTTTATGTTTCACATGGGAATTTTCTAAATTTTTAATGATTAAAAAAATATATAAAAATACAGAATTTCTGTACATTTAATTCAAAAGAGATCACAACATTGCAATTAAATGTTCTTGTAGGGCTTTCCACACACGTTTTGGACTCAAATTGATGATAATATATTCTGGCACATGAACATGTCTCAAAGAGCTGATGAAGTAACTGATGCTGGAGATCAGCAATAACTACAGCAGGACTTTGAGCATCCAAAATGATAACTGAGTAACAGGGAAATATGTTCCTTCCTTGTACAGCCTGCAATCATTTTATCCCCTGAGGCACAAAGTCTGCCAGGCTGCTGTAACTGCTTTCCTAACTGCCATAAGTGCTGTTCTTAACTCACAGATTAGCAAGTGGCATCTTGCAGAAAAGAGCTCTGTACACTGACTGTTCTGCCACAGTCACTCACCTGCTCCGGAGCTCTGTATGCTGGCAACAATCTCTCCTCAGTATACTGAGTTGCTCCTAAGTCGTGGACCTGTTTTAGTGCAGAGTTTGTTGTTGACTCAAGTTGACCCTGGAATGCTCCAACATAAGCAAACTAGAAAATAAGAAAAAATGGGATTCATTAAAGAAAACCAAACCAAACCAACCAAGTAAACAAAACCCCCAAAACCCAAAACAAACTTACAACAAAACCTCTAATCAATCCGATCAGAAATGTGGATAACGTATTTTCCCACTTAATATTATTTGGACTGCAGCAGCACCTAGTGGCCTCTGGAAAAATCAGGAGCCTCCACACACAACACAACCACTACAATAAAGACTTCACAACACAGATCAGTAGCCAGAAAAGAACATTATTTCTTTAGGAACATTACAAATTTGTTTATATGGAGAAAATCCATCTAACAAAACACTATCAGTATTACAGCAATAGTGGGGGTTGGAAGGGACCTCTGCAGATCATCTAGTCCAAATCCCTTGCTAAAGCAGGGTCACTCAGAGCAGGTTTCCCAGGATCATAACGTCCAGACAGGTTTGAAACCTCCGCAGAGAAGACTCCACAACCTCTTTAGGTAGCCTGCTCCAGGGCTCTAGCAACCTCACAGCAAAGAAGTTTTTCCTTATGTTTGAACAGAATTTGCAGTGTTCTAGTTTAGCCTCTTGTCCTGTCACTGGGCACCACTGAAAAGAGTCTGGCCTGGTTCTCTTGACCTCCACGCTTTAGCTCTTGCTGAGCATTGAGAAGATCCCCCCTCAGTCTGCTCTTCTCAGGTTGAACAGCACCAGGTCTCTCAGCCTTTCCTCCTCACAGAGATACTACAGTCCCCTCAGCATCTTCATAGCCTCTGCTGGAATCTGTCTAGTAGTTTCCCATCTCTCTTGACCTGGGAAACCCAGAACTGAAGACAATATTCCCGATATGGCCTCACGAGGGCAGAGCAAAGGAGGAGAACTTCCCTTGACTCGCTGGCCACACGGCTCTTCATGCACCCCAGGTGACCGTTGGCTTTCTTGTTCACAAGAGACCATTGCTGGTTCATGGTGAAGTTGTTCACCAGCACTTATATACTTCCTTACGCTATAATGTCTTCCCTCCCCTCCCCCCACTGCTCCTGCTGTTGTATGATTATAGGTTTGAAAGCACAGAACTTTTGGGGAACAGCTCAGCCAAACATTAGGACCCTGAGTTTAGTGACTGAAGACCAGCCTGTGTTAGGCACGTGTTGCAGTGCTCTGGGATGCCAAGAGGTTCCAGTACAGGGCCTCTGATGGGGATCACAGCACTTCTCCTGAGGGTGCAAACTGAGGTAAATATCAGCTACCACTTTCTCCAGAAAGTCAATAAAAACACTGAGGGCTAAATGTAAAATGAAAGACCTTTAGCACTGTTGGAAAACAGCAAAAAACATCTCAATGCCTTTCCTCACAAACATCAGGAACAGGAAGCCTTGTTTCTGGCTGAAGGACAAAGTCACCCTCTGCATGGTGAGAAGTTAAGATTAAAAAAGCCCCATGGGGGACACAGGGGCTCACCCAGGCTCCAGTATGTTGCTCTCTGCAGTGTGAGCACCTGCCCTTGGGCATGGTTCCACATCACTACTGCTCTGGCCACTCTGCCTAGTTCCCTGGACACTGATTACCATGATGACCACCTAACACACTCAGAGTGGAGTAGGGGGCAGAACCCTCTGTTGTGACTTTAGATCCTCCCTGATTGCATCAGTAAGTGATTTCAGTGTTTCAGTGAGACCCAGATGAGCAAAGGCAATGCTGCTCTTCCTTGTCAGCTGCAGAAGGGGAAATGGAAGTTGATAAAATATTTTAATGTTGTCTCAAAATGGGAGACAAATGGATTTTTTTGGCTTCGAGGCTGAGCACTGACTTGCAAACATCCACACCATTTAACTAACAGCTGCATGCTCTGCCAGCAAGGATGAAACTTTATGGATGGGGAGGTAAAGAACCAGCCAAAATGTAAAGCTCATTTCACATAAGTAAAAATGGAGGCACAAAGCCTTTGCTTATCATGAAATGAGCCTGTAAGTGAGCTGTAGACAAGGCAGAACTTCTCACTAAACCAAGACTTGGCCTCCAAAGCCTCGACTGCCTGTAAACAACATGACACTCCTATGGCAAGTGGCTGTTTGCCCATATTCTGACATTCAAGGCTTACACATGCAGGAATTAGACACTCTGACTTGCAAATGGAACAAGAAAAATCATAGAATCATAGAATGGTAAGGTTGGAAGGGGCCTCAAGGATCATCTAGTTCCAACCCCCTGCCATAGGCAGGGACACCTCCCACTAGTACAGGTTACTCAAGGCCTCATCCAATCTGGCCTTGAACACATCCAGGGAGGGAGCATCCACAACCTCCCTGGGCAACCTGTTCCAGTGCCTCACCACCCTCACTGTAAAGAACTTCCTCCTAACATCTAGTCTAAATCTCCCCTCTGCCAGTTTAAGCCCATTGCCCCTTGTCCTGTCATTGCAGGACCTTGTAAATAATCCTTCCCCAGCCTTCCTGTAGGCCCCCTTCAGATACTGGAAGGCTACTATCAGGTCCC
>VWZE01002425.1:13442-66383 GCA_013396675.1 Eubucco bourcierii
ACTGACCCCTGAGGGACACCACTTGTCACTGGTCTCCAGGTGGACATTGTGCCGTTGATCGCCACTCTCTGGGTTCGACCATCCAGCCAATTCCTTATCCAGCGAGTGGTCCATCCATCAAGTCCATGCTTTTCCAGTTTGGTGACCAGGATGTCATGTGGGACAGAGTCAAATGCTTTACTCAGGTCCAGGTAGATGACATCAGCTGCCTTTCCCTTGTCCACTGTCGCTGTGACTTCATCATAGAAAGCCACTAAATTTGTCAGGCAAGATCTGCCCTTGGTGAAGCCATGCTGGTTCCCACCAATCACCTCTGCTTTGTTTTCCATTTGCCTTAGCAGGACTTTCAGCAGGATCTGCTCCATGATCTTGCCAGGCACAGAGGTGAGGCTGACTGGTCTGTAGTTTCCAGACAAAAAAAATACAGTATATGAGTTAAGTGCACACGGTTCAGTCTCAGACATTTACAAAGTGCAATTACAAAGTTCTTGTGGGAGAATCTAGTTTTCCATCTTAATAGCAGACATAGGCCATGTTATTTGGAATCTCAGTGCCATCATGGAGTTTTTCAATGCTTTCCTCCACTTTATCTCTCTAAGTATCTGTTGAACTTTGGATTAGAGCAATTATTTGGAACTTGTTAATAATACCATGCTGCAAGTTACTTTAAGTACAAAAGTAGGTAAACTAGTTTTATGATGATTTACAGAGAATAATGTAAACCTTGTTTATAAAAGGGAAGGTATTACAGATAAGAGTTTTGGTTAATGAAAAAAAAAAACTAACTCTAAACAAGATGGGCTAGAGATAATTTTCTTTGCTTCTTAGCAGCTAGAATAGTGCTGTGGTTTGGATTCACTGTGAGATGGGTGCAAATATACTGATGTATATACTGATGTTATTAGTTGTTGCTAAGGAATCAAGGACTTTCCAACATTCTGTTTTACTGGTGTTCAGAGGTACAAGAAGCTGAGGGGAATATGGCTAGGAGAGCTGACCTGAACTAGCCAAAGGGATATTCCACACCATAGAATGTCATACCTAGGGAGGGAGTTTGCTGGGAGGAGGCTGATAGGTGCTGGAACACTGGTCAGTGGGTGGCGACAACTGCATTGTGCATTGTTTCTCTTTTCTTGGGTTCTATTTACTTTTCTTATATTCCTTGTAACTATGATTAACATATTTTATGAATATATTTTATTTTGGTTTCTAAACTATTCTTATTTCAAACAAGAGCCTGCATGGTGCTCAGCTGCCAGCTGAGGTTAAATGACCTCAAAGAGCAATATGGTCTAAAAGATTTTCATGACTCTGTTGTCATCTCAACCTTGAATTTAATGAACTGTAATGAACTGCCTGGATGTGCCAGCACCAAAGCAGAAAGCTGGGGAGATAGGTCATGCTATTTTTAAGACTTGAGTAAGTCAGATATAAACAACTAGAGAAGGATAAAGAACATGACAGGCAGAGGAAACTGGAATCTGTTTTCATTCCATTCTATTCATTTTCAGATTCAGTAAATTTGGGCTTATTGTTGCCAACTCAAACAGTACTTTGTTTTTTAGTGTCACTCCATTACATTGTGTACACTTAGGGGTTGCAGTAGTCTTGCATTTCCTGTAATCTTCTAATGAGATGTAATTAAAGCTGAAAAATTTTAAGAATGAAACTTAAGTTCCCTGTGTTCAGAAATGCGTAGATACGGCACTTTGGGACATGGTTTAATGGTCATGGTAGTGCTGGGTTGGAGGTTGGACTCGATGATCTTAGGTCCAAAACAATTCCACAAATTCTTCATCCCCCCATACTCTAAGGTGCCACATCCCCATTTTTTTCAGCAGATTCACCACAGATACAGTTATTCAGCATATCTGCAAACTGCATCAATAAGCCCTGTTGTCCTACTCCCCTATTTCAGCACTGGTGAGGCCACATTTTTAGCAATGTTCAGGTTTGGGGCCCTCACTACAAAGAAGACATTGAGACGCCAGAATGGGTCCACAGGAGGGTAACAAAGCTGGGGAAGGGTCAGGAGAACAGGTGTTGTGAGGAGTGGCTGACAGAACTGGGCTTCTTTAGCCTCCAGGAAAGGTGGCTGAGGGGAGACCTTGCTCTCTATGGTTCCCCTCAACGGAGGTGGGAGTGAGGTAGGCATCAGTCTCTCCTCTTTATTGGTGACAGACAGAGAGAAAATGGCCTCAAGTTGTGTCAGCAGAGCTTTAGATTTGGTATTAGAAGAAAGTTCACTTAGAGTGCTCAGAAACACAGAAACAGGCTGCCCAGGGATGTGGTGGAGTCACTGTCGCTGGTGTTCAAGACTCAAGAGACGGTGGTGTTGAGAGACACGGTAGGGTTACATAATGGTTAGACTCAATGATCTTAAAGGTCTTTTCCAACCCAAACAATTCTGATTCCCTTACCTAAGGTACTTAGTATGGCAACGTATCACTCCTTTGTCAGGACCGAACTGGGCCCAGGCCACCCGGGCTGCACGGCCACCCGCAATGAGGTGTTTCCAGAGGGTCCGCAGCTGCTGCCACATAAGCCCTGAACACCCCAGCACCTGACCACAGAACCTCACAGACCTCACCACATTGGCCAGTTGCCGATGGTGCATCCTCACTGCACCCACCCCTAAAGGCCAAAACAGCCAGACCCCAACAGCTCGCGACTCCAGCGCTGCGCCATACCCGCCTCCGGCTCCCAGCCCACAGGCACCATCCCCACGCTCTCCTATTGGCCAGCGCGCCCTTTGCCCGCCCCAGCGCCGCCTGGGAGTTCTGGGGAAGTCTCGCGAGGTGTCGCGAGTGGCGGTGGCTAGCGCTGAGGGGTAGTTGTGTTCCGTCTTTTCCTCTGTCAGCGCTCCCGCCTCACCGGGCCCCCCGCTGCCGCGGCATGGAGGAGCTCTGCGCTTCGGGGCCCGCTGCCCCTCTGCGGACAGACGCGGAGGAGCCCAAGCAGGTAACGATTTGGAGGGGAGAGGAATGGAGGGAGGACGTGGCTCTGTTTGCAGTGCCCTACAGCCGCAGCGGGGCTGGGGCATCCCGGGACAGAGGGGTGGCAACTGTCCCGTAGCCTCCTCCGCTCCCACGGAGTTGCCTCTTGGCCGCCTTAGACTGCCCGGTGTGGGGTGGTCGGTGGAGCGGGGCAGGCCAGGCTGAGACTCGGGAGGGCAGCTGCTGCCGGCGGCGGACCCGGATACTGCCGGTTTGGCCGCAGCCCCTGTAAACACAGCCCACAGTGATGTTTTTAGTCTCCTCTGAGGCGTGTATGCAGCCGCCTTCCAGTTTGGCCAGTAAGGGAGTGCGGTTGTTAGGACCAGAGTACAGTAGGGAGTATGCTAATTATGATTAAGCGTTAATTATAAGCAGGATTTCTGTTGTTCTGTTGTTAAGTGCATGATATTTGCATAAAGAGTGTCCTGTGGATCTGTTTTTCCCTTGACATCCATCACTTCAAAGCTTTTAGCACAAGTGTGACAGCTTTGTCTTTAACTGTAGGCAGTAATGAGGCAGAAGCTTGTTTAGCTTTAAAGTTACTGTTAGTGGACACTTTTTTCAATTTTTCTTGCTATTACCAGAATTCTATTTTGGTTTGGTATTTCTGAGTAATTTCACGTTCTCTGGGGACTTTACCTTCAATAGTACTTTATAACTCACAAAGTGGAGCATAGACATGGTGAAAGTGTTGAAGTTTGGGGAACTCAAATAAACATAGATTTATATAATGGTTTGGATTGGAAGGTATCTAGAAGATCGTCTAGTTCAAATTACCCTGGCATTGACAGGGCACTTTCCATTAGACCTGGTTGTTGAAGACCTCATCCAGCCTGGTCTTGAATACCTCCAGGGAGGGGACATCCACAATCTCCCTGAGCAATCTGTTCCAGTGTCTCACCACCCTCACTGTAAATAATTTCTTTTTAATAACTAGTCTAACCTCCTCAAGCATGTGCATGAGAAAAATTAGAGTTGGATGCAAGACAGGATTTGGTCCTTTGTAGTTAAAACCAGTTATCAGAGAGCAGATCTGATAAATGAGAATGAAATACTGATTTCTCTTTGAAAACTAGGGCTCAGTGCTGTTTCTTGGAGGCAATGAAGTGAAAAGCAGTGCTGTGGTGAAGTACTCCTCTGCCCCTCCACAAGCAGCATTTGCCCGTCTGCAGGAGAAAACAGACTTGAAACTTCCACCTGCCAACTGGTTGCGTGAAAGTGCAAAGCTGGGAGCAGTAGGTACAACCATTCTTGGCAACAACAAAAAAAGTAAACCATTTTCAAGGTAAATAACAGCAAGCTGATTCCCCCCCCCCCCCCCCCCCNTGGAACATATGTGATTTAGAGTATAACATGCAGGCTTTGCCATAGCAACTAGCTGTTGCTTTTTATAACTATTCTTCCTATATTTCTTCATCTTTAGTTCTTGGCCTGTATGCTGTTGCTTCGTTTGTAAAGGATTAATGATTACAGAATGGTTTGTGTTGGAAGGGATATTAGGTTGGAAGATCATCTAGTTCCACCCCACCTGCCATAGGTAGGAATACCTTCCACTAGATTAGGTTGCTCTAAGCCCTGTTCAGCCTGAGCTCATCATGTTGGTAATACTGCTTATTATTACTTTTTCTCAAGTGGGTGTTGACACCTTGCTTGAGACAGTCAAAGTGACTTCATGTTCTGTCTTGGTTCACTGTTGTCAGTTGGCCAAAATCAAACTAGACTGGTTCAGCCAGCTATTCTACTTTTGATAACAGGTGAAAGTGGACCAAATGTGATTCCCTTTGAAAGCAACAGAGCTTTTTGGATCTTGAGAAGCTGGACCTGTCTAACTAATGACAAAAGAAATTTAAAGTCATGTCAAGAGTGAGCATAAAGTGGAATAAGGGACAAAACAAAACCAGAGAGCAGTGTTACCTTTCAGTGTGGGTGTTTGATAAATGGTTTGAGTTCAGAATATTTATAAATAAGAGGCTTAAATCCTGTGCTGAACAGGCAAATTCACACTGAGTCAACCAGTTAGTGAAAGTAAACAGTTTATGGACAGTCTGTCTCTAAGTCCTCATGATTTGTTTTAGGAGATGTACATTTTTGGAGTAGAGTAGCATGTCTCTCAGGGCTTTATAATTTTTTCCTGTTTATTTTAGATACTATATTTTTCATATAGAGGCTGACTGTTTAATCTCTGTCTCTAGCATCAATATTTAAAAGCTAATAGTGAAAGCATAGATTCAGACACTTCTACATCATGTATTTGTTTGGGTTATACTAATATCTGGTTTAATTTTAAAGAATGGTCTTGGTATTGAAGTATTTTAAGGTAAATAGCTTGTAATTTAGAGAGGCCTTAATGAAAATGAAGATAGTCTTGACAGGACTCTCAGCAGCTTGAGGATGCTGCTGCTTGCTGCAGGGAGACTTGGACTAGATGAACCTTTAGAGGTCTGTTCCAACTCGAACTATTCTATCATATGTCTGTTATATTTAGGCCAGGTTTAGGAGACGCAAGAAATGATAACAGTTAAAGAAGTAAAGTATTTAATGTGCTTAATGCCTCAAAGAGAAACTCTTTGAAAAACTGTTGGTGTTTTCAGTGTTAAGTAAATTAAAACATCGGTTTCTCTGGTTTCCCCCTGCTGTCTTAAACACAGTAAATGGTTCTGATTTTCTTGATTTCAGCGAAACTTTAGAATGTCTTGAAATTGGATCTAAGCACTTTCAAAGATACCTTTGAAAAGCTTGTAAAATGTAAAAACGAAATTATTTTAATGGGATCTCATTATACCTGATAATGTTTAGCTTGGTATTTGTTGGGTTTGTTTTTTTTTTTTTTTTAATTAAGAAAGAACTTTCAAAGATTTAATAAGCTTAAAAACCCACACATGTGGCACTGCATGTTTCTTAACTTGAACTATGCTTTAAATAGCTTTGGGATGGCATATGACTTCATTGACTCCGTTGGAAATGATGTTGATGTTGTGTCTGATTCAGAGGTATGTATAACTTAGCACATTCCATTTCTTATGGTGTGTAGAACTTATTTTAAGATCTTGTCATAGTTTCTGTTATCTTTGTGTCCTTTGAGGAATAGTAGACCCCCCCTTTTTATTTCTTTCCGCTATTTGTTAGCCTTTATTTTGGTGCTGGTAATAACTGTGGCATTCAGATGAGGCTGTTCAGAAGAGGAAGTGTATTCATTTACTACCTCAGTGCTGAGGTTTGGCAGATTTTTATTCAGACTTAGATCTCTGTCCGGATTCCTCTGAATATCGAACAAAATGTTGGTATTCCCATGGTGAAGATAAAGCTTTTAAAATCTCAGCTATCCACTTACCTGCTTTTTTGTCACTTCTTATGATACCTAGTTGTGGTGTTTCAAAGAGAGATATGCTAAAACTATGTATGTGGTTTATGCTGATGGTGTGGTCTCTTGATCGCTGTCACTCATGCTTTCTGACCTTAACAAATTCAACTTCTTGTGGAATAGTCTTAATCACTGAGATTCTGAAGTTTATTTGTGTGGCTAGCTCATACCTCTTCGACGCAGTCAAGTGTTCTTTTGCTTGCAAGCTCTTAAGAATTGGCTTACAATGCAGCATAATTGTATTAAATATCATCTCTGTTCTCTCTTCTCCTGCAAGAACATTAAAAAACTTCTGAAGATCCCTTACAGCAAGAGCCATGTGAGCATGGCAGTACATCGGATTGGGCGGACGCTCTTGTTGGATGAGCTGGATATTCAAGAAATCTTCATGAGATCCTCTCAGGTTAGCCATTTGGATATTGTTAAATGTGTGATGTGCTCACAAATCATTCTTCCAAGGGTGATGCAACCAACAAGAAAGCAGTGTAGGTATTAAAATTCCTGAGTGAGTACAAAAGTTGCTCTATTCTTCAAAAACTGTATCTGATGTCCTAGATTTATGACATAGTAGGATTAAAATTGTGGCCCAATTTCCTGCAGTTACTTCAGTATTGCTGTACTATTATTAAGTTTATTAGTAATTTGTTACTATAACCTCTTAACCACATACCTGACTTCCTAATGAAGTCAACAATTAGTAAGAAAACAACTGATCTAGAAGATACATGTTCAATACAACTCAAGACTAAGTTACTTTGCAGGTGGTTCTTATTATTAATTTTATATTTATGATGTCACTTAGACAGGGGACTGGACATGGCTGAAAGAGTTTTATCAAAGGCTGATTGATCAGAAGTGGCAACGAAAAAAGAAGAGTAAAGAGCATTGGTACCAGAAGGCTATACTTTCTAAATTTTTATATTACAGGTAACTTTGTCTGTATGAATCTTGAATTTTCCACTTACTTTTGCCTGCTCTTTTTTAAAATTCCATGATTACCTATCTTACTTGCTGATTTATCCTTACACAGAGGGAATTGAGTGAAATTAGGAAATAACATGTAAATGTTTTAACAGAAACTGAAATAAAGATTAATTAATAAATTAAACAGCAGTACTTTACCCCATGTCTCAATATACCTGGTTTTGAGGGAAGAACAACTTGAAATACACAGGGTAGATTGTCATGCCTGATGTAATATTCTAGGAGTTTGAGCAATGAACAACTTTGCTAACACTCTAAAAGCTTGACATTCCTTGAGAACAGTGCATCAAATCTAAGGATTCTATAATGAATCTGTTTGCATGTTGTTGACTGAATGTTTTTATGTTTCTTGGCCAGCATTAATGGTGATGGAGCTGCTCAGCCTGTTCCTTCCACTTCAAAACCGCACCAGGAGGGTCCTGTTTCAGGTGAGAGTGATGAAGCAGGAAGGGCTTCCTGGCCAGCTCCTTTTGAAATGCCTTCTTCATTATCTGAAGAGCCAGGTGCCTCTAACCAGGTTAGTGTGTACGATGTTTTAAATGGCACCTTAGCTCTAGCAGGAAGAGATGCATGTTGAAAGGTTTTCAAAGTCGCTACTGCAGTATTTGCTGAAAGAAATTAACTTTGACATTAGAATGACTTAGCAGTGTGTGTGGCTTAGCTTATACCAGTGTTTCAGAGCTCCAAATTTCAGAAATGACTTTTTTTTTTGTCTCTGTAATGCTCAATACTTCCTTGGCTATGCATTTTTGAGACACAAGGCATTTGTCTAGGAGTGCTCATCAATGACTTCACTGAAAATAGGAAAACCTGATTTTTCAGGTGTATGGAAGCCAAAGGGTTTGACCTTTGTTTCTAAATTTGTCATTAAAGTAAATCTGTTGTGGCTTTGAGGTGAAGAGGAAAACGAAGATCAATGGAAATACTTGCAAAACAGTTAAACAGTGTGTACAAATACTTGATGTGAGCTTACACAAGTGGAAGAGGCAAATGTTTATAGCAATTATGCAACAAACTATGATTATTATTAGGCCCATGTCCAGGCCAGTCTGTGGCTGAGCTTGTTTATGAAAATTGTTAATTCATGTGGGTTTTAAATAATACGAAACAGGAGTTGATTGAATTTTTGAGAGGTTGAAAGATTCGTTGTCTGCTGTCTACATTAATATAATAATGATGATACAGTTAACGCTTGCCAACTAGTATGCCACGTGCCTTGGTCAGCTAACTTATGAAGGCTGTGATACATTATCCATGAAATTGTAGCTGTATATGTTGGGATGTGGTAGTCTTCTAAAGTGAAGAAATAGTTTGGTACTTGAAAGCCTTTAGAAAATGGGCTTTTCCACCTTCTTGAGCGACGATTGCCCAACACAACAGACTGCTTATCAGCAAGAACTTGTCATGCATTTGTACAGTGGCAGTGTCTTTGATTTATAAATTAGAATCATAGAAGTATTTTAGTTGGAAAATACCTTTTAAGATCATCAAGTCCTACTATTATAGAATGGTATGGGCTAGAAGGGATCTCCAAAGGTCATCTAGTCCAATCCTCCTGCAGTCAGCAGGGGCATCCTTAACTAGACCAGGTTGTCTAGAGCCTCATCTGAGATATTCCCATATCTCCAGGGAAAAGTCCTTAGCCACCACCATCGTAGTAAAGTATTCTCCAACTCTAGCAAGGCTGATACTAAACCATGTCCCTCAGCACCACATCTCTGCCTCTTTTAAACACCTCCGAGGGTGGGGATTGATTTAATAACAGACATTAATACATTAGGATAGGTGTTTTACTTCTGGATACTTACCTGGTGCTGACCCTGGGTCAATAAAGAATCTGGTTAAAGCATTTCTGCTTTTTTCCAAAGCCTCTGAAAATTTAAGTATGAAATTTTTGTGGTATCCATATAAAAGAAACATTCTAGTCACTGACCAGAGACTCTTTCCTATTTAATGCATATTGATCTAAAGATGTTAGAGATAAAGGTTTTTCCCTTATGCTGTTGTTGTTCAGATTTCTTTTTACCTTTTTTTTTTTTTTTTTTTTTTTTTTAAAAATGGCCTAACTGTATCTCAGCAGCAGAATCATTCCTTATGCTTGTGCTTTTCACAGGGCAGTGTGCCTCTTGAACCCTCATATATAGTGGGGCATGTGGCCTCAGCCCCCAAAGAACAAAACCTGACTCCTTTGTTCAATGACGGGGAAAACAGTCAGGTATGCTATATGTGAAATTTGAGCTCAAACACTGAAACCTCCAATTTAAACAAGCATTTTAAAATTTGGACTCAATTAGAACAAAGACAAAAAACTAAGTCCCCTGTAGAAGTAGCTTCTGTGGCATCTGTGACCTCAGTCTTTTAAGTTGACGTGAATGCTTAGCATAGTTCATTACATGCTTTTATTTGCTGCTTTTCCTTCTTCCTTTCTCATCATTCCACAGAGTCTTATACAGAACAAGTTTTGTACAAGTGATTTCTAAGCCTTTTTTTTTTCTTAATAAAGGGACTTAAAAATGACTTTGTTCGCAACATTTTGTGGACCTTTGAAGACATCCACATGTTAGTAGGCTCAAATATGCCTATATTTGGAGGTGGGAGATACCCTGCTGTGAGCTTGCGTCTCAGGTGAGTTTTCATAGAATCACAGAACAGTTTGGGTTGGAAGGGACCTCAGACAAAGTCTACTTCCAGCTCCCTCTGATAGACTTGGGACACCTCCTTGACTAGGTTGCTCAAGACCTTGTCCAGCCTGGCTTTGAACACTTCCAGGATTGGACCCTCCACAACTTCTCTGGGCAACCTATCTAGTTCTTCACAGCTTTCATAGGGAAGAGTTCTCTCCTAATGTCTAATCTAAATCAAACTTCTTCCAGTTTGAGGCCATTACCCCTCTTGCCCTTGTGAAAGGTTCCTCCCCAGCTCTTCTGTAGCCATCTTAAAATATTGGAAGTCTGCTCTAAGGTCTCCCCAGAGCATTGTCTTCTCCAGGCTGAGCAACTTCAACTCTCTCAGCCTATCTTCACAGCAGAGGTGCTCCAGCCTTGTGATCATCTTTGTGGCCTCCTCTGGACCCACTCTAAGCAGTTCTATATCCTTCTTATGTTTGGGACTCCAGAGCTGGAAACTACTCCTGGTGAGATTTTGAGTAGAGAAGTATCACCTCCTTGGTGGGAATGCAGCCCAGGACACACTTGGCTTCTGGGCTACAAGTGCACATTGCCACCTCAAGTCCATCTTCTCATCACTCAGCACCCTTAAGTCCTCCTTAGGACTGCTCTTTATCCATTCCCTGCCTAGCCTGTGCTTGGAAGTACCCAAAGATGTCAAGTTAACGAGTTCTTGACTGACTTGTTCCTTTGCTTTTTATTCAGCTCTCTGTATCTTTGAGGCATAAGAAGTTTCATGTAAACATAAGGAGGAATTTTTTCACTGTGAGGGTGACAGAACACTGAGGCTGCCCAGGGAGGTTGTGGAATCCCTCTCTGTGGAGATATTCAGAACCTGCCTGGACGTGTTCCTGTGTGATCTGGTGTAGGTAATCCTGCTCTGGCAGAGGGGGTTGGACTAGATGATCTTTTGAGGTTCTTTCCAGCCCCTGACATTCTGTGATCTTGTTTGGTTAACTCTCTACATGCAGTGTAAAGATAAATTCCATTCTTTAGACCTGAATGGTGATTGCCCTGCAAAGTGTGGAAAACAAACAGTCCAAATGCTTGCGCCAGTGCACCTGGGACTTGAGATGCTCTGCTGATTTCTCTGACTCTGTTACTAAACATTCATTTGCAACTATTGTCAGTTTACAACCTTTCCTGACTTCAGGAGTGTTGAAAGTTAAAACAGTTCTGTACATCTAGTCTTTAATGTTGTTCTATTGCTATTTTTATCAATTAGGGCAGTCTTGTTTCTCCTACTGGGATTCTGAATTTCAATAAATACTAATTGGACATGAGTACTTAAAACTTGTGTTTCTAATTTCTGACTATCTTACTGTTCACTAATACTTTATATTGATCACCTGATTTCTCCATTCCTGATTATGCATAGGCAAAGAATGAGGAAACCCTTGAAACTCTTGGGGTGTAGTTGTCATGTTTTTAAGACACTTCTGGGAATTAACAGTACCTTACCTGGGAGAAGGCTTTTGCTATAATTAATTACAACTAATACTGCTGTTCGTTTAGACCTTATTACCTTGGTAATAGTGTGATATCTGAAGCTTATTAAAGTTTCAGTATAAGTGGAGCCAAAACTCAAAACTGCTGAGGGGAGGTGAGTGTATTCCACTGGAGAGATCTCTGCATGTGTTTGGTTCACTGTAACTAGTTGTTTGCCTCTTTTGCAACAATTCAATTAACTGTTACCCATCCACTCTCACATGACTTTAAACCCAAATCCTGTTTGTAAACATACCTAATATTTTCTGAAGAGTAAATAATGACTTAAATAACACTAGCAATATTTGTTTTTAGGGATAACAACAAACCAATAAATGTACTAACAGGAATTGACTATTGGTTGGACAACTTAATATGCAATGTACCAGAGCTTGTGATGTGCTTTCATGTTAATGGAATTGTTCAGGTAAGTCTGGCCCTTTTCATTAAGCCTACTATATAATCCCTTCATTAGTTTCTGAATACTGCTTTAGTTGTAACAGATCTCTTTCTGATCTTACTGTTCTGACACAAAGGTCACAAAAATCCTCTATTGCAAAATGAAGAAGGATCAACACAGCTTGCAATGGTTGTCCAAAAATTTTTTTCCTTCACCTCCCTTCCATACACTTGAGTCCCTCTTTCACTAATATGAGAGTGAAGGTAAAGTAAAAAACTGTAGCAGCAGAAACACATTCACTTTGTGCAGCTTAAAAATGTTGTGTTCACTGGCCAAGATAAACACACATTGTAGTTTGTGGGTTGTGTTTTTTTAAACGTTTGTTTGTTTTTGTACACATAGCAGCTGAGTTTCTGTTGTACCTAGTATTTTATAGTTGCTCATTAGGTGTTGTTGAAGTAATCATAGAATGGAAGGAACCTGGTCACCTAGTCTAACCCTTCTGCAATCAGCAAGGACGCCTACAACAAGAGCAGGTTGCTCAGAGTCTCGGACAACTTGACCTGGAATGTTTCCAGGGAAGGGGCATCTACTACCTCTCTGGGCAGTCTGGGCCAGAGTTTCTTTGCCCTCACTGTAAAACAATTTTTCTTTCTATCTAATCTGGGTCTCCGTCTTTGAGTTTAAAACCATCACCCCTTGTCTTGTCACAACAAACCTTGCTAATAAGTCTGTCACCAGCCTTCTTATACACTTTAAGTACCAAAAAGTCCCTAGGTCTCTCCACAGCCTTCTCTTCTCCAGGTTGAAGAACTCCAACTCTCAGTGTGTCCTCATGGCAGACGGAGTGCAGCCCTCACGTCATTGTTGTGGCCTTCAATGTTAGATGTTGCACGTACACCACTTTTTTGCCTTTTGTTCTTCATTTACCTTGTTTGTCACAGAAGTGAATCGTCTTTAAAGCTTGTACTGAGTAGTGTAGTCACGTGCTTGTTTTTAAAGTAAATTATAGAAATTAACTCATTTTTTCGTCACAGTCTGTCAGGATAGCAGCCTTTTTGTTTCTTTCAGCAGCTGATAGACACTATACATATTTTTGTTTGTTTGTTTTTTTTTTTTAGGGGTGGGGGAGGTGACACAAAACCCTCCTAATCTCAAGTTCTAATATATATTCCTTTCAGAAATATGAGATGATCAAGACTGAAGATATTCCCAATTTAGAAAACTCTAATTTTTCTACCAAAGTAATAAAAGATATTGCTCAAAATATCTTATCTTTTCTGAAATCAAATTGCACCAAAGAAGGACATACGTACTGGTTATTTAAAGGTAAGTAGGTATAGATGGGTTTGAAAAGGTTTATGTTAGTGACATGTTGATTAATAACAGGTCTTACCTTACAGCAAGTGGAAGTGATATAGTAAAGCTGTATGACCTGACCACGCTTTGTGAAGAGACAGAAGACAAATACCAAAACCCTTTTACGATGCCTGTGGCAATTCTTCTATACAAGTGAGTTTTTATTGTGTCGCTTCATTCTTGGTGCAGTTCTATTAAGAATAAAAATTATGATGAAATGGAAATGAATGAAATAAAATTTCCTCTCAGAAGCTTGGTTAAGGTTCATTCTCATTAAATCAAAGCAGGCTCTTCTTTTGGACATTTATCCATATAAACTGCACTCAGCAATTGCTGAGCAACTCTTGCATTAGACCTATCATAAAGTTTGGAAGATACACATTTGCTGTAGCACCTTTTTAAGGCATGCTTTTTTCCTTCCAACACAAAGAAATTATCTAGGGATTTACTATTTTGTTCAACTTTCTTTTAGAGTTGCTTGTAATATGATGCTGAAGAAAAACCAGAACAAGAAACACTATGGCACTATCAGAACATTGCTCCTTAATTGTCTTAAGTTATTGGACAATGGCAGACATCCTCAAGTAAGAACTATGTGTTTTCTTGTAGCTTTGTAAATAGAATAAAAATGCTGTCATGATAATAAACCTCATAATATTTATTGTAGTAGTTCCCTTTGCAATGCAGAGAATTTAAACTTATTTATAAACTTGGAAATTTATTTATGTTTAAAGAAACCCTGGACCATTTCTGTGATTTGTTGTTTTAGCAGAATTGTAGAATGGTTTGTGTTGGAAGGAGCCTTTCAAAGGTCATCTAGTCCAACTCCCCTGCAGTGAGCAGGGACATCTTCAGTGAGAGCAGGTTGCTTCAACCTGACCTGCGGTGGTCCCAGGGATGGGGCTTCTACCACCTCTCTGGGCAACCTAGACCAGTGTTTCACAACTTGCAATATTAAAAATATCTTCCTTCTGTGTAGTCTTATCTCCCTCTTTTTAGTTCAAACTCATCAATCCTTGTCCTGTCACAACAGGCCATGCTAAAATGTCTGTCCCCAGCTTTCTTAGAGACTTCCTTTAAGTATTAAAAGGCTGCAGTAAGGTTACCCCAGAACTTTCTTTTCTCCAGACTGAACAATCCCAGCTCTCTCAGGCTGTCCTCACAACAGAGGGATTCCAACCTTAGGATCATTTTAGTAACCTTCATTGACCCTCATTGCCGCATGAATCTTCTGTTCTGTCTTCTAAATTCATTCAGGCTTGAATCCTTTTCCATTTCCTATATGGGACTTTTAACTCCATAAGTAACTTTTTAGTAAGGTGGTAGAAAGTGTTTATTTGAGCTAGCTGGTTGAATTCATCCTCCTGCACAGTGGTAGCCTCCTCTGTTGTATCAGTAGTTCTATACTGGTTCAGAAAACAGCCTGATGGAATAATTTTCTGAAATTCTCTTTAACAGCTCTGCAGAAAGCCCAGTGTGTGTTTGTACAGGCTGTATTTACAGCTTATCAAATACTACTTGCATCTACTGTTTACTCTGTATTCTAATACAAATTATATTGACATTGCCTCCTGAAAGAAAAAATTAACTTGCAAATATTGCCATTTTCTTTTCTTTAAAAAGATCAGTGCTTCAGCAAACTACATGTTATCAGAGCTTTTTCAGTTGGATGAACCTAAAAAGGAAGACAGTACAGACTTCCCTATAAATGGAAATTCTGATGAAAGTTACAGTGAGGAAGAGGAAGAAATGCCAGACAGTGATGAAAACGGTTCTTACAGCAACAGTTCTGATCCACCAGATGACAATAAAGCTGTGGCTATCATCAAATCAGTTGGAGAGTTATCTGTGCCAGAAAAATACAAGTCTGTTCATCGAATACGTGTAAGTGAAGCTGGGAATTTTTGAAGGACTTTCTTGAAAGATTCAGTTTATGTAGCAAGGTTTATCACTGAAGTCCAGGTAGATGTTAGTTTTGTCTTCAGCTTTAACTGAAGTATGAGAGAAGCAAACTTCTCATGGTCTGCTCACAGAACGTGCAGGTCTTTGAATTTTACAGTATAACAGGTTTAATGTAGATCTTTCCCTTAGCATTTTGCCCATGCACTTTATGGCATGATTCTGCACAGCTGGCTACAGGAAAATTTAGTCCTCTCATGACAACAGAGTAAATATTGTCATGTGGCTATGTGTAAGAGGTGTAGTTGACCACAAGTTTTTGTGGATGGGTAGGTCATCTTAGTTTGCCTCTATTTACTGGAGCAGTTTTAATCTTTGTGTGGTATTTTGGATTCTTTGTTCTTTTGTTTATTGGTTTTGTTTGGGGTTTATTTGGTTTGGGTGTTTTACTCATTTTGGTTTGTTTCATTTGGACTTTTTGTGGATTTTTGTTTGGGTTGGTTTGTTTCGTTATTGGAAACATCAGAGTTCACAGAGTTAGTCTTTGATTTTTCCTTTTTTATTTATATTTCCAAGGTCAGAATACAGCTTTTTCAAGAAAATCAAACTTTGTTTTAAAGATCTTTTTATGAAAGAGACAAAACTTACTCTGCACATGGGTGTGTATCTTGTGTCCAAGGCACAGCTGTGTGCTTAACCACAGTATTTCTGAAATTTCATTGCCATACATGGACTTCATTAGTGAATTGGAAGTAGTGTAACACTGCTACTTCATCACAGTTTCAGTGCGTTGTTACTGGAAGGAAAAAGGAATATGAGAAGCTGGGGAAGATGAGTGAAGGAACTGTTCATAGCTTTTAACTTTCTTGATGTTTTGCTTGCCTTGCCTATGTAGGGGTGTGATTATGAAATGAGTTCTTTAAAAGCTAGGCCTTTTTTCTAATATCTGAGTAGCAGAGAACAAGATTTCCTTTAAAAAAAAAAGGTGAAATAAAATATTAACTCTTATTGCTGTCTTAATTTCTAGCACTTCAAGGTCCATCAGCTGAAAATATAACAACTTACAGTGTAGCCAAAGGACTCAGTTTCCCATTTTATCTTCCCCTTCTATTATAGAAGACAAAAATAACTCCCCCTAAAAAAAACCCCAACAAACAACCAAAAAAACCCCAAACAAACAAAAACCCCCAGCCAACAAAAACCAAAGACATTGAGTCATTCGAAGGTCACGAAAATGCAACTGTAATGTATAGGCTGAGGAAATGATTTCTGTGTAGTTTTGAATATACTTATCTTCCCAGGTCTGCACTGCAGACAGTTTCTGATTACCATTCTGGAACAGAGTCACCTCTTCACCCCTCTGCATTTTTTTTTTTTTTTGGGGATTACAAAGAGAGGCCAAATGTAGATGACCAGCTGTATGAATTCCTCACTAAAATAAAGGAATGAAATACAATGGCACTGTAGCGTACAGTTCAGATGTTCCATTAACAGATTTTCTTGATGCTGTCTCTCATTTGCATCTTCAGTAATGTTGACATTTCATACTTTGAATATTTATTCTCTTCCTATTCCTTCCCTGTTACTCTCTCAATGAAGCCTAGCTGTGCATTTCCTGTCTGCCATGGCACTGAGGAGCGCTGCCGGCTGGTGCTCAACTATGTCCTGGAGGTAAGTTGGGGTCACGACAACCCCATGCAGTGTTAAAGGCTTGGTTAGAGTGGCTGGAAAGCTTCCTGGCAGAAAAGGACGTGGAAATCATGGTCAGCAATTGGCTGAACATGAGCCAGCAGTGTGCTCAGGTGGCCAAGAAGGTCCACCAGCATCCTGGCCTATTTAAGGAATATTGTGGCCAGCAGGACCACGGCAAGGAATGTCCCTCTGTACTTGTCTCTGGTGAGGCCAGAACTCAAGTACTGGGTTCAGTTTTGGGCCCATCACTCAAAGGACATTGAGGTGCTGGAATATGTCTGAAAAAGATCGATGAAGCTTGTGAAAGATCTAGATCATGAACGTTAAGAGGAGCAGCTGGGGGAGATACGGTAATTCAGCCTGGAGAAAGGAGGTTGAGGGAGAGACCTTCTGTCTGTCTACAACTCCTTGAAAGGAGGCTGGAATGAAGTGGAGGTCTTTCTACCTAGTAACAAGTGACAGACCTAAAGGAAACATAGCTTGAAGTTCCACCAGGGGAGGTTTAGGTTGGACATTAGGAAAAACGTCTTCCCCAAAAGAGTTGCCAAGCCCTGGAATAGGCTGCTTAGGGAAGTGGAGTCCCCAACCCTGGAGGGATTTCCAAGCAGTGTAGATGTGGTGCTGAGGGTTGTGGTTTAATAGTAGACTTGGCAGTGTTGGCTTAATGGTTAGACTTGATCTTAAATGTCTCTTCCAACCAAAAGGATTGCATTTGCATTTAGTGCCAACAGCTGAGCTGCTATTAGCTTCACACAGTGCAACCATCAACTTTCTAATGAGTTTCACCTTCTACCCAATTCTTGATGTATTCTGTATTTGCTAAATACTGCTTTCCAGGTGAATTAATTGATCTCTTCTTACAGGGCTTGAAGTCTGTTGACAGCAGCATTAAAAAAGAAAGTGATCTTCCTGCAGCTGACCCCAGCACACCAATCCCATTAAAATATGAAGATGAATCTACCAGTGGTGGTCCTGAGTGTCTGGAGAAACAGATGGCATTATTTTTAGACAAAAGTGAGTTTTATTCTTGTGCTCATAAGACCTTTCCAATACCAACAGAAGCTGCTGCCGCTTTGATTGTTGATCTAGCGTACTCGTTAAGTCACTAATTACGCTGTTGCATAAGCAAAAATTAGGGATACAAAATGAGAGAATGGTCTGCTTCTTTTTAAATAAGAGAATAGCCCATTTGGGATATTTTTGCATATTAGATGATCCTTTTTTTTAGTGAACACATAAGTTTTACCAGACCCTATTTAGGTGTTACTTGCAGTTGTCTTCCATAAGGGTTTGTTGTTTTGAGGGTTGGTTTGTGTAGCACCATGTTCATTCTTTGGTCTTTTTGACTGGGAAGTTCTGTGGGAGAACTTCTGGCAGATTTTTCTCCTGCTTTATGCTTGCCGCTGAATTGCATCTAAAATGTTAACTAGGGTCTTGTTTTCTTTCTGGTACCTCTACAATTGTGAAAGGAAACAGCAAATGAAAGCTGTTTTGCTTGCTTAAATACTCAAGCCCCATGACTTTTAGACTGTAGTCTGTTTTATTTTTCTTTGGAGTGCACTTAAAAGGTGTAAGAAAACTGCCTCTTTTGAAAGCAGTAGAGTTCTCTGCAGGGCAAGAAACTTGGAAAGAAATTTCTCGTGAAAGAATTTTTGCAATTCTTACCCTTTCACTTTTATTCCATTCCTTTTTGAAAAAAAAACTCTAAATAAGAAGCAAGCTCAGTTTATTCATTTTAAGTATTCTCATGTTTCTCTTCCAACTTTTTGATTGTCTCTTGAAGGTCAGAGACCTTGGAGATGTGTGCATATTTTCTTATTTTTTATTGGATACGTGACCGTAGAATTTAACACATTGTGTTGAGCTTGCATAAATTCTACACTATGCTGTTAATCTCCACTATGAGATTCATTTTTACCAAGACCTACTAAGAATTTTTACCTAGATCAGCTCAGCAAGATCAGAGTGCTTATTTCAGCGCTCCTGCAGCCAGGCTCTTGTCTTCTGCCTTCACAATCTGGAACCGATGACAAGTTGCAGCTGCTTGCCAGCTGGCAAGGACAGTGTCCGCATGTTAACTTTCTGTTTAGAAACAAATGTTTCCTGGGGGATGTGGGAGGTAAATACTGCACAAATCAGGAGGAAAAAAAATACTTCAGTTGCTGTCTGGAGCTGTGCTACAGTTCTGCCCTGAAGTATCAGTGGTGATGCTTTGTGTTAGGTCAAAAGGATTGAATTCAGCCTTGAGAAAAGTAGTTGAAACATAAGGGAGAAACTTCTATTTCTCGGTATGTAGGATGGTTTGTTTTCTGTAATGCAAATTCTGTAGCTTCTCTGCTCTCTGTCTATTTACATATAGAAAGTGTAAGTGCTATTGTTGAAGAGAACTATTTCTGAATAGCAGATAGACACAGTAGATGTGCATTCTGTACCTTTAACTGCGTGAGGTGTTATTGTATTAGATCTGGTTTTGTCCTACTGTAAACACATAGTAAATTCTAGAAGAACTAAAGATGGCAATTTCCAAGTCAGACCTTGTAGGTCTACCTGTACGCAAGAGAATCATTTGTCTGTAAATGGTGTCAGGACTAAATTCTGTCCTTTTATTATGTCTGAAGTCAGTGGTCTTTTCTTCCTGATTTTGGGCCAATGGTTTTAAACTGGGGCAAGGTAGCTATAGGTTGGACATAATGAGGGAGTTCTCTACAATGAGAGTGGTGAAATACTGGAGCAATTTGCTCGGAGTTGTGGTTGAGGCTCCATCCCTGGAGACATTCAGATTCAAACTTGATGGGGCTCTGAGCAACCTGATCTAGTTGGTGGTGTGCCTGGCAGTTGCAGGGTTGTTGGATGAGATGACCTTTGAGGGTATCTTTCAGTCCAATACATTCTGTGGTTCCTTAACTATTGCAACATTGAAGGAGTTTCATAACTCGAGTGCATAAGTTTCATAAACTTACGCAGAGAATGTCTTGAAATGAGTGAGAGAGAGACACTGGGTTATGCTGTTCCTTCTGTGCTGGAAGCTAAACCCACAAATGGATATTTTTCTCCCTTTGAGACTTCTCCTAGAGAAGCAGAGCTTTTATCCCAAGGATTTGGTGGCAAGTGTGAGAAGTTATGGCTTATGCCATTCTTGTTCTTTTCTATTGCTACCTAACAATAGTATTTGCCACTACAATTGCGCTTTTAAAGCTGTTTAACATATGATAGGTGGCTGCATTGTCACTGTGCTCACTGAATTCAAGCATCCCACTATTAAGTGGAAAACATGGAAAAGTTCCAAGTCTTGGGTTCGTTTTGCAGATGAAAAATGTCAGCAGACAAGCTGGCATAACTCTCCTTATGCAGAGCTGTATGAAGGCAATTTATGTTCTGCTTGTATCCAACTGTTGTGTCCAACTTCTGGCATATGTTGTGGAGATGGGATTTAACGACAAGGTTCTTCTCCTCTTACAGTGGGCTCCTTTCAGAAGGATAAGCATTCCAGTCAGTCAGGAATGATTCCTGGATCATGGCAGTATAAAATGAAACTCCAACTCATTCTGAAATCCTCAAGGGCTTATTACGTCCTGTCTGATGCTGCTATGATTCTACAGAAGTATGGGAGAGCATTACGATACATCAAGCTGGCTTTACAGTGCCATGGTAAGTTGCTGGAATATGTTTGTCATCTGTGTCATAGCCTTTCTAGATCTGTCTCAATATCAAATGTGCATGGTTTATTTTGATGACATGCAGTGACAAGTGTGCATTTAGTTAAACTAAGTCATTATTTAGTAGAAAAACCTCTACTAAGAATAACTCCTGTCTCTTCTAGAAATGTGGTCCTATTTTGACACTCTGGGAAACGGGGCTTTGGCACCCTTACATCAAAGAAGTTTTCCCTTACATTAAGATGGAACCTCTTGTGTTCCATTTTGTGCCCATTGCCCCATGTCCTGTCTCTGAGCACCACTGGAAAATCTGTCCCCATCCTTTTGCCTCCTACCCTTTAGATATTGATCAGCATTGAAAAGTATCTTCAAGTATTACCAAGGAAATGGAAGTAAAATCAGACTGTTGAGAGTATTACAACCATAATGAGAATAATAGTAAATGTCATAAGCCTAGTACTGTAGTGCTGCTGTTTAGCTTCTGTATTTGTAGGGCTGGGGGCAGGAGGAAGCTCATAAAGCGGGTGTGCTTGCTCTTAAGCACACAGTATCAATATGCTTGTCAGTAACTCAAAGTATTCTGTAGCTTTCAGTGTTTTAAAGGCTTGAGAATTGAGTTTAAACTGCACCATTTGGAAATTTAATTTTGCAGGCTCTATCTGTTGGAGATATTCTGTAGTCAGTCAGTTTTTCTTTAGTGAAGTCTGATAATTAGCATCTACAATTACTAGATTGACTGCTTGGCTTAGATGATTTAGTTATTCTATTGTAGCTGTCAGCTGTTCAGAGTAACTATGACTTCAAAATAGGTTGGTGATTGTGAGAAGAACATGTGTTGTCTGCATACAGAGAATACGTGTGACAGGTGACATAGAAACCAATTCTATTGTCAAGCTGTGTCAAGCCTTTTGTTGTTTAATTCTTTTTCCCTCTCCCTCACCCATGGGTTTTATCTTTAATAGATACCTACTGCTGTCTCTGTGCCAGCATGCTCCCTGAGGTGTTGATGTTTCTCTGTCAGTGCTTAACGCTTTGTGGAGATATCCAGTTAATGCTTGCTCAGAATGCAAACAACAGAGCAGCGTATCTGGAAGAATACAATTACCAGACGAAAGAAGATCAGGAAATACTGCACAGTCTGCACAGAGAATCCAGGTGTCAAGGTATGATACTGATACAAGATAACAGCTGTAGTTCAGTTACATGACAGACATAAGTAATTTCTTTGTGCTTCCTCAAAACTGTGCATGAGAAACACTTCTGGAGGAGGGTTTATTACACTTCAATTCTGTTTTCTTTAGAGAAATCTTATCATGCCTGTCATGTTTAAGGAGGTTGTCAAGATAGGGTATGGCATACCTGAAGCTGTAAAGGAACTGAAGGCAGTAATTGTTTAATGGGTAAATTTCACTGATCTGTAGAAATTGCAGGATGTGCTGAGATAGGTGTTATAGTTGATTTTCTTTTGGGGCGTTGTCCTCTGGACTATCAGTTTGAATTTTGTTTGGAAATGCTGTTTGATATGGATTCATAGAATGGTTGGGGTTGGAAGAGACCTTGAAGATCATCTAGCTACAACCTGGCATTGGCAGGGACACCTTCCACTAGACTAGATTGCTAAAGGCCTCATCTGTGTAGACATGGCACTTTGGGATATGACATAATGGGCATGGTGATGTTGGGTTGATGGCTAGACCCAATGATTTTGGAGGTCTTTTCCAACCAAAATGATTCTATGATGATTCCACAGTGAATTTCGTAGAATCATAGAATGGTAAGGTTGGAAGGGACCTCAAGGATCATGTAGTTGCAATCTGCATTTTGTTTTCTAGTGTTTGCCTGGGCAACTGACTTGTCTACAGACCTGGAGTGCCAGCTTTCTGTCAGCTGTAAATGTTATGAAGCAGCTTATGAAATTCTGCTTTTCAGTAATTTGAAAAACCGAAATCCAGAACAGTATGTACAGGTACTGAAGAGGATGGGTAACATCAGGAATGAGATTGGAGTGTTTTACATGAACCAGGCTGCAGCTGTGCAGACTGAGAGAGTGGGTAAGCCTTCTTTTGTCCACTTCTTTTAAAAAGGAAGTAAATCCTTGGAAGCTTTACTTCTGATTTACTTTTGGGTTTGGTTTTTGTGGGCTGTGTTTTTGTTTTGGATATTTTTGGGGTTTGTTTGGGCTTTTTGGTGGTGGGTTTTGTTTTTTTGGTTTTTTTTTAGGGTATTGAGGTTGCCTAAGCTTCCTTTTAGGGTAAGGTGTTCAGGGTTTTGTTTTTGAAGCAAACCCAGAAATGTCTTCCCTACAAGTGAGATATATATATATAAAGGAGAAGAAATCAGATGCTGAGTGTAAACAGCTCCAGTCTCCCAAATAGCAGCAGTTTTCTGTGACCTCTGTCCAACTGATACTGGAAAGATTTTGGGGATGGAATTTTTAGTACTATGATTTTTCCTCATTTCCATGTTTTTCCAGAACTGTTGTTTAGCTAAATTACAGCTCAAATACTGAATTTCACTTGTCTGTAAAAGTTAGATTTTGTTTCATGCTGTGAGTTTATACAAGTGACTGCAAAACCCTGAGTATTTCTTGCGAAAATTAAGATCTTGTTTGTCCTGTTAGCTTCCCCTGGGTCTTTCAAAAGTACAACATGTCTAATAGCATACTCCATGTTAAGATTCTTATATTTGATGTTTCTTAGAATTATTTGGGTTGGAAAAGACCTTCAAGGTTATGGAGTCCAACCATTCTCTAACTCTGGGTCTGGTGCTAAACAATGTCCCTCAGCACCACATCTTTGAAAAACCTTCAGGGATGGGCATTCCATCACCTTCTTGGGGAGCCTACTCCTTTGAAAGAAGAAGTTTCTTCTAATGTCTAACCTTAAACATCCCGTGGTCTAAATTGAGGCCATTTTCTCTCTTCCTCTCACCATTATGTAAGAATGTAGTGGAAATGGCTCATTCCGTAATCTTTAGAAAGTTTGAATGAGATGATAAACCTTCTGTCTTTGCTCTAGTGAGTAGAAATGTATCAATGACTGAGCAGCAGCTCTGGAAGAAAAGTTTCTCCTGCTTTGAAGAAGGAATCCAGAACTTCGAATTGATTGAGGATGCAACCAATGCTGCTCTTTTGCTGTGCAACACGGGCAGACTGATGCGCATTTGTGCTCAGGCACACTGTGCAGCTGAAGGTGACTTCAAAAGAGAGTTTTCCCCAGAAGAAGCACTTTATTATAATAAGGTAACATTGTGCTGTTTTGAGTATTTAGGCCCTAGTATGACTTTTATGGTGGAATATTTGTAAGTGTCTTTGTAAGGATCTGTAGGTCTTGATGTGATATCTTGAGATCCCTCTCCTGCTTTCACATTATCCTAACAGTCACTGGGTAGGCTGCAGTATTGTTGCTGAGGTTTGATACTCCTGTTCTGATAAATCAAGTGCTGTGATGTTCAGATCCTGACTGCAGTAGCACACATGAAGGAGATAGAAATGCATGGTCAGGATTAAATTTAGCACTAAAATAGATGTAAGGAAAGCACTGAATAAGGCTTAGGTTATTTTGGAATGATTCCTTGAGTGACCAAATGGAAAGTAATTTCTGGTTGCTCTAAACTTAGCAGTAACAATGAACATGTATTGTTTTGTAATTTGTAGGCTATTGACTACTATCTGAAGGCACTAAGATCCCTAGGGAAGAGAGATGTGCATCCAGCTGTTTGGGATTCTGTGAACTGGGAACTGTCTACTACATACTTCACTATGGCAACTCTACAGCAGGATTATGCTCCCCTGTCCCGAAAAGCTCAGGAACAGGTAAGGAAGAGCATTTGTGACAACACCTGGTAAAATGAGTTATTCTCTTGCTGAAAAACTAAACAGTGATCACAACAGATGTTGGAAGAAATCTTCATTGTAAACCTTCATTAGGTTGAACTCACGTGAAGTAGTTCTTGCAAACCATAAAATGTTCCAATGCTTGGATTTTTAAGAATTTTCTTAAATCTCTGTTTATGGCACTAGCTTTTCATTAACTTGCATCTAGTGGTGTGCTGGTTTCAAAGTGATCATGCTGCATGGTTTTGTCTTATCGTGTAGATAGAGAAGGAAGTTAGCGAAGCCATGATGAAGTCCTTGAAATACTGTGATGTTGATACGGTGTCTGCACGGCAGCCTCTCTGCCAGTATCGAGCTGCAACCATTCACCACAGGCTTGCTTCAATGTACCACAGTTGCCTGAGAAACCAGGTATTAGTACTAAAGGTGTTGGTTTTCTCAATTGCTTCCATTCCAGACATGCCCAGTGTGCCCAGAGGTGGATATTTATCCTTCTACCTGTATAGATGAGATATATTTGATTTAACCCAGACAATGTGAGGTGGTTTGTGTTGGAAGAGACCTTAAAGATCATCTAGTTCCAACTCCTATGCCGCAGACAGGGGCACCACCTACTAGACCAGGTTGATCAAGGCCCCATCCAGCCTGGCTTTGAACACTTCCAGGCTTGGAGCCCCCACAGCTTCTCTGGGCAACCTATTCCAGTGCCTCACCACTGTCGTGGGGAAGAATTCCTTCGTGATGTCTAATCTAAATCCAGCTTCTTCCAGTTTGAAGTGGTTAACCCTCATCCTGTCACTAAATGACTTTGTAAAAAGTCCTTCCTGAGCTATCCACAAGGATTTGCAAATCATTGTGAAGTGCAGTATTACTTCGAAGATCAGTCTGTCCTTCATGGAGAGTATTTAAGTATTTTATGTATTTATAGAGAGCTTTATCATTCTATCCCGAGTGCTTCCCTGCTTTTATAACAGAAACCATTAGTGATAAATATTTCTTTTGGTGTGGTTTTGCTTCCTAGCCAGTCTTTGGATCCTTAAGCAGGCAGCTTTCTGCTAGAGCATTAGCTTTGGATATTTTTTTTTTTTAGGACCTAGTGTACCCTTGCATATTCCTTTCAGATTAACTTTTTACCATATTACTATTCTTTATAGTTGATTTGAGTCTGTTAGCATGAGCCATGAAATTAGTCACTTCAGGCTGGTGGTGTATTCTTAGGAATATTTAGTTGAACCATTATGAAATGAACCGGGGAGCATTTGTTGGCACCTCAGGTACTATCCTAAGGAGTTGTTTTTTTCCTAAGGGTTACCTCATGAATGCACATACTGTCTGGGATTTACTATGTGCCTACTTTGAGTGCAGGTTGGTGATGAGCACTTGAGGAAACAACACCGAATCCTTGCTGATCTTCATTACAGCAAAGCAGTGCGACTCTTCCAGCTCCTGAAGGATGCACCCTGTGAGTTTCTTCGTGTGCAGCTGGAGCGAGTGGCGTTCGCAGAGTTCCAGATGGCAAGTAAGTCCACCTATGTCTTACTAAAGCAGCTTCCCAGCTGCATTTACATACTTAATCTCATTTTAGATAACTTTGTATAAAAGAGCACGAGCAACCTGGCTTGCAGACTAGGATCTTCCTGAAAAGGAGAGACGTTTTAATCTTGCTGGTTTTCTGTTGGCTAGGACTGTACATGCTTTTCCTGTGAGAAGTCTTGAAATCTTTCAGGAAGACAAAGTACCATCCGTAATATTGGTGTCCTTAATTTTTACTTTTGTTTTTAGGTCAGAACAGCAATGCTGGGAAACTAAAGACTCTGTCTGGGGCCCTAGATATAATGGCAAAAACCAGAGGTGCGATCCAGCTCATCAGAAAGGAGCTGATGGCAGAAAGTGAACAGGTAAGCCAGTCAAGTGGTGATTGTCTGCTCTCTTTTGTCTCTGGCATTCATATAATTGGTCATTGAAGGTACTGCTTGCTTACTTTGCACAGCTAGTTGCTTAAGTAGTGTGGACAGGGTTTGAACTTGCTGCAGTTGTCTTCTAGCAAGTAGAAGTGGATTACAAAAATAGGTCATGGAACTGTTAGAGTGGGTTCAGAGGAGTCCACAAAGATGATCAGAAGGCTGGAACCTCTCTGCTATGAAGAAAGGCTGAGAGATTTGGGGTGATGCAGCCTGGAGAAGAGAAGGTTCTGGGGAGACCTTATACTTTTAGTGTTTGAAGGAGGATAAGGAGAGAGACATTTTACAAAGGGATGGAGTGACAGGAAGAGGAGGGCTGATAGCTTCAAAGTGGAGAAAAACAGGTTTAGGTTAGACATTACAAAGGAATTCTTCCCCATGAGGGTGGTGAGACACTGTAACAACCTGGCAGTGTTCAGAGACAGGTCAAATGGGACTTTGTGCAACCTGTCTAGTGGAAGGTGTCCCTGCCTATGGCAAGGGGTCAGAACAAGGTGGTATTTAAGGATATTTCCAAACCGTTCTATGATTCATAGGCAGTTGGTGTAACTTGTGTGAAGTGTGAGTTATTTAAACACAAACAGGGTGTCATAGCAGTTGTGGTGTTGGTACCATTCCAGTAAAGGGTCAGCTGACCTGCAAATGCGGTGTCTGACTTAATTGTCAGGAGAAAACTTCTTCATCAGGAGAAACTTCTTTCCTGTGAGGGTGCTGGAACCCTGGAGCAGGCTGTGTAGAGAAGTTGTGGAATCTCCTCTGGGGAGATTCCAAACCCACCTGGACATTGTCATTCTGGGCAGCCTGCTGTGGATGACTCTGTTTTAGATTGAGGTTGGACTAGATGACCTCCAGAGGTCCCTTCCAATCCCTACCATGCTGGGACTCTGTGATTGATTAAAATGTGTTGTAATGGTGGAGTCAAGTGAAATGAATTTTTGTTTTTCTCTTCTTGTAGATAAGCAAGGGGAAAAGTAGTGCTGAGAACACGTCACCTCATGATTCCTCTCCTGGCCTCAACAAAGAAGAAGTATTGAAGCTGATCAGTATTTTTGAGTCCAGGATGTCATTCCTTCTCCTCCAATCCATTAAACTGTTAACTTCAAGCAAAAAAAAAATTGGGTAAGGTGGACCTTTGTACGTGTGATGAGTCTCATCTCTGAATCTTTACAAGCTATATACCCTCGAGTGTGAAAGAAATTGTGATACTTTTTTTCATGGAGGTGACTCCTGGGTGTGGAGGAAGAGCTGAGATATGCCTCAGCCATATAAATTTTGCGTGTTTTCTCTGGATTTTGTATGTAATTGAGGAAATTCCCAAGCAACCTCTTTACTGTGTCTAGGCATCTATTTGTCACCCATCTTTTCCTGATAGCAAGCCAGGAGTGAGTTAGGGCAAAGTTGGGCTGAAATGACTGAATTCAAGTCAGAAAATAACCATTTCTAACCACATGAACTGCACAGGGCAGTTGGGAATCACTGACACTTTATTGTTCACTTTGGTGTGTTGCTTATGCTATAGAGGATACAAATCCTGGGCCCTTCGTGGCTTTAAATTCACACCAATCTGTGATTCTATAGAAAGTTCAATTATGAAAATGTGTCATCAGTTTAGTAGAGTTCTAGAGAATTTTTTTGTTGATGGAAGTTTGACAGGTGGAAGCAGTGCTGCTGCAAGGGCTGTTTTGCTAAAAGTAAACTGTGAGACTAGTTAATTTTGCACGGTAACTGGTCTGTTGATAGCAGAGACTGGTAAACAGGACCCGTGTGCTCCCTTAGCAGGTGTTTAGTTGCAGTTCTGGGAGCTTTTACTCTAAGGAGCTTCCACGAGGTGGCGGTCTGAGTATGTGAGAGGCAGAGGTATGGTTTGTATGTAGCTGTCACAAACAGTAAATTGGTTTTGTTGTGTTGTCCCATAATAACAGTGGTGTAGACAGAAGCCTTTCTGGGTTTACTTTGGGGGGTTTCCACCCAATTTACTTTCTTACAGTCTCTGAAGATGTTGTGCTGAAGATTCCTGGTAGGGGAAGGTGTTGCAGTTTGACTACTGCAACATGGAACTATTGCTGTAATCTGTTAAATGGTTTTAAGCAGTAGTGGATTGAGGCTGCTTTTCACTTACCCTTTCTGATACCTGGTGGATGTTTCCTTAGTTCTGCTTTGTGTAAGATAACATCTGCCTTTTTGCTCTAATTATGGGCTGAAAAGGGAAGAAACTTGAGCTCACATGCCCAGTCAGGGTCTCAGATGCACTTTGACAGACAACAGAACATGTGGTAAACTCAATGTTTCACAGAATGCTAGGTGTTGGAAGGGACCTCAAAAGATGAAATTCAACTTCCCTGCCAGAGTAGGATCCCCCCACATAGAGATCATGCAGGAATGCATTCAGTTTTGTTTTGAATGTTCTTGGAGAATGAAACTCCACAATCTCTGGGCAGCCTGTTCCAGTGTTTTGTCACCCTCATTCCTTTATGTTCACACTCTCCTATGTACCGCCTTGCACCCATTGCCCCTTGTCCTGTCACTGGACATCACTGAGAAGAGCCTGTCTCTGTCCTCCCAACACTCACCCTTCATGTATTTATAAATATGAATGAGGTCACCCCTCAGTCTCCTCCTTTCCAAGCTAAAGAGACCCAGCTCCTTCAGACTTTCCTCATAATGGAGATGTTCCACTCCCTTTAGCATCTTTGTGGCTCTGTACTGGACTCTTTCAAGCAGTTTCCTGTCCTTGAATTAAGGAGCCCAGAACTGGACACAGTATTCTAGATGTGACTTTGCCAGGGCAGAGTAGAGGGGAAGGAGAACCTCCCTTGATAGGAGGGATGCATTGTGCTGAGTTTAAAGTTTGTGTGATTTGTTTTCTTTTTAGTGGCATTAATGAAGAAGAAGTTGTACTTAAAACAAACAAACAAGTTTACTCTCTGCTGTTGCGTGCAACTGCTAACAAGGGTATGACTCTGCTGGAACGGACAGAGGTGATCTTGAACTTGCTGGAGCAGCTGACTCCAAATGCTGAGGCCAGTAATGGAGGAGTTCAGTGAGTGAGAAGCTGCAGAACAGCTTTAGTAGTGCCTTGTTCATGGGATGAGTGGGATTCTTTCTCATCTGTTGTGTGGAGGTGATTAACATCACCTGTGTTGTTATGTTCTGGGGAAAGAGCAGGAATTGTACTTCATCCTGTGAGAACTCCACAGGGGTTTGGTTACTAGCATTTCTTTGGTGCCAGCTTGGGGTTCTGGATGTGAATGTAACACTTGTTTGCTGGAGAAATTAATAATTTTTCTTTCACAGGAAATGGGCTTTGCAGTGATAGAGATGTTTTGCATAAAAATGTGATCTCCCCATTGCTCTGGTTTGATATTTCCTGAAATAGGTGTTTCAAGCAGTGCCTTGTTGGAGCACTTGAATAGGTAACATGAAGCTGTACAAGGAAGTGGCTGCTGGATATGTTGAGCACAGATACCCTGCTCTTAGCACAGTCACCGCCCTGCACAAAGACTTGTGCCTTCTGAGCTCTACTGTGAGGCTCTTGCTGAGATTGGCCAACCCTGGGGCTTCATTTACCTGAGAGTGAATAGGTTTAGCTGGGTTTGAATTGATGGAGACTAGTATTATCTTTTTCAGACTTGAAACTGTGAATAAATGAGAGCATATTTTTAAATAAACTTTTATTTATTACATAAAAGCTCACAAACCACTGTGCTTCATTTGGGTGTTAGGGTGTCACGACCCGCAGCAGAGAAGCAAACAGGCCTCAAACTATTTTAGAGGCAGTGGGGGCTAGAAAAATATCTGCAAAATCATAGAATTGTTCTGGTTGGAAGAGATATTTAAGATCAAGTCCAACCATTACCTAATGGTACCCCCCTCAGCACAACATCTTCATGGTTTTTCAATCCTACCACTTGCCCAAGCAGCCCATTCAGGCCTTCACAACCCTCTTGGGGAAGAAATTTTTCCAGTGTCCAACCTAAACCTCCTCTGGTTCATCTTGTGACTGTCTTCTCTTGCCCTTTTGTTTCTGACTTGGGAGCAGAGACCAACCCCCACCTCACTTCAGTCTCCTTTCAGGGAGTTGGGGAGAGCAGTGAGGTCTCCTCTCAACCTTTGCTTTTCCAACCTAAACAGCTCCAGTTCCCTCAGTCACTCCTCACCAGACTTGCTCTCCAGACCCTTCACCAGCTGTGTTGCCCTGCTCTGGACCCACTTTAGGACCTCAATCTCCTGTAGTGAAGGACCCAAAAATGAACCCATTACTTGAGGTATGGCCTCACAACTGCTGAGTACCAGGGCTCCTGCAGCTACATCAGTTCCCACAACCATTCCAGTACCCTCTAGGATGATGTGTTTACAGACTTGAAGCATTCCTCCCACTGCTGAACTTATCTTCTAGCAACTGGTATACTTCTGAGATTATAGTTCACCTCCAGGCATTCAACTGCTTTCTAGAGCCACAGGGTTGTCTGTTCTTGCCCAGTCTGACTGATGAAGCCACATACCCACTTTGAAATCACTTCAGGTTCTATTACCATAATTTGGTTCAGTTTAACTCTTCCTCTAGGTAGGGAGTGCCTCACTTAATTGAGAATTCAGGTCATTTAGCGTGGAATGAAGCTAACAGAAACTTACACAGCAAATAAGGATTTCTCTGTTCCTTGCTGCAGCCCAGTGCTGCACTGACAACACAAATGACTTTCATGAGGATTATAATTGAGTATATTATGATTTAAATATTTCATGAATTTCCCAGCATTAGGGAAGATGGCATTAGTGCTAAACAGGATTACTTTGCCTCCTTTCACAGATAAACAATTAAAGCAGAAACCACATCCAAGCCAGACAACTCTAGCACCATTATTAACAAGGATAAGCCAGTTTATTTCTGTTAATAAATCCTCCCTTATTGCAGGAATAGAAAGCAAAAGCTCTTTTTAAGTTGTTGGTTTTTTGGTTTTTTTTGTAAAGACCACTCGCTGGATAAGGAATTGGCTGGATGGTCACACACAGTGAGTGGTGATCAAGGGCACAATGTCCACCTGGAAACCAGTGACAAGTGGCATCCCTCAGAGGTCAGTGCTGGGACCAGTGCTGTTTAACATCTTTGTCAGCGACGTGGACAGAGGAATCAGGGTACCCTCAGCAAGTCTGCAGATGACACCAAGCTGTGTGGCACAGTCGACTTGCTAGAGGGCAGGGATGGCATCCAGAGGGACCTGGACAGGCTGGAGAGGTGGGCCCAGGCCAACCTGATGAAATTCAACAAGGCCAAGTGTAAGGTCCTGCACCTGTGTAGGCACAATCCCAAGCACAACTCCAGGCTGGGTGGTGAATGGCTGAGAGCAGCCCTGGGGAAAAGGACCTTGGAGTCTGGGTTGATGAAAAGCTCAACATGAGCCTGCAGTGTACACATGCAGCCCAGACAGCCAACCGAGTCCTAGGCTGCATCAAGAGAAGCGTGGCCAGCAGGGCAAGGGAGGGGATTCTGCCCCTTTACTCTGCTCTCATCAGACCCCACCTGGAGTACTGTGTGCAGTTCTGGAACCCTCAGCACAGGAAGGACATGGAAGTGTTGGAGCGGGTCCAGAGGAGGGCCACAAAGATGATCAGAGGGCTGGAGCAGCTCTCCTGTGAGGACAGGCTAGAAGAGGTGGGGCTCTTCAGCCTGGAGAAGAGAAGGCTTCAAGGAGACCTGATAGTAGCCTTCCAGTATCTGAAGGGGGCCTACAGGAAGGCTGGGGAGGGACTACTTACAAGGTCTTGCAAGGCCAGGACAAGGGGCAATGGGTTTAAACTGGCAGAGGGGAGATTTAGACTGGATGTTAGGAGGAAGTTATTTCCAGTGAGGGTGATGAGGCACTGGCACAGGTTGCCCAGGGAGGTTGTGGCTGCTCCCTCCCTGGAGGTGTTCAAGGCCAGGTTGGACAAGGCCTTGAGTAACCTGTACTAGTGGGAGGTGTCCCTGCCTATGGCAGGGGGTTGGAACTAGATGATCCTTGAGGTCACTTCCAACCATTCTCTGATTCTATACTGTGGGGAAGTTGCAGCAAGGTGAGGGTTTGCCTCTTTTCCCTAGAAACAGGTGAAAGAACAGGAAATGATCTCGAGTTCTGCAGGACGGAGCTAGGTTGGACAGTACAAGAAACTTCTTCACTGAGAGGGGAACAGGCTGCCCAGGGAAGCTGTGAATCCCCATCCCCAGAGGGGCAGAAAAGCTGTGTAGATGTGTTGAGAGACATGGTATAGTGGTGACCTGGCAGTGCTGGGTTAACAGACTTAATGACCTTAAAGGTCTCTTCCCAACCAAAATTAATCTGTAATTCTATGATATTTAGTGCAACAGCTGAGCTGCTATTAGCTTCACACAGTGCAACTTCACTGCAAGGACTGTCCTATTCCACTGAGAATCTACAATCATCAGTCTAATATAAATATTTGAAAGGCAGGACAACAAACAAGTGATGCTTTACAACAGAAAATACTTCATTTTAAGTATGCTTCTTTTGCAAAAGAAAAAGATGTGTAAAACTGTGCAGAGAAATTAAATCTTTTCCTGGTGTGGCAGGAGATCCTGAGGTGATACATTGATTTCAATACACTGATTAGCCTTTCACAAAGAGTTGTCCAAAGAAAGCCACATAAAATGTTTACATGGTGCACATGAGAAAAACGGGAGTTGCTACATGCTTTTAAATACTCTGGTCACATTCTAGATTTCTTAGATATTTAAATACAAGCTTCTCACAACAAGGACAACCAACAAACAACCAATAAAGGGTTGGACTCAATCATTTTAAAAGTCTTTTAAACAAACCAACTCTATGATCCTAAGGACAGTGTTGTGCAGTCCTGAAAAATACCTTCTTGCAGGACCCCAAGACTGCAGAGTGGAAAATCTTCTATAGCACCATATTCAGCTTCAAATGTGTGCTGTGCTCTCACTTAGATATTGAGCAGTTCTATAAGTGAAGTGTTTTTTGATCCCTGCAGCCAAGTCTTGTGGAGTTGGACTCTCTGCAGTGCAGCTAACTGGAATTCCTGCTGCTTCCATGGCTTCTGCTGTGGTTGGACCGATCGCAGCGAACTGAAATGACATAATTTACAGTTACAGAAGTGTAATCAGGTGTGGTATCATCTCCTAATAGTTACTTAGCTACACACCCGTCTTTGATATTGTTAGCTTGCATGGCTGAGCTTATTAGATGCTCCTAACCATTTCAAGTTGAAGGTTTTCAGCATTAAAAAACACCCATCAATGGAGCTAGTTAGAAGTTACTTGGGAAAGATTATTGCAAGAGCAATTTTAATGTGTCTCAGCCTGGAATTGCTGATTCAGGCAACAATGACTGGCACCTACACATCACTCAGAAAATGAAGCCCAGCCCTATAACCTTTCCAGATCAGGTTGGTTAGGGCTCTGAGCAACCTCCTCTAATTGCACATGTCACTGCTTACTGCAGGAGGGTTATACTACATGAAATTTAAAAGTCCCTTCCAACCCAAGTCATTCTGTGATTCTAAAACCAGTGGAGACTGGGTAAGTTAAAGGAAAAGATTTTAGGTGAAAACAGTTACTTTTTCTTCTTTTAAAAGAAGGCTCCTAGCTCCGTAACAACATTTGCTATAACCTCTTCGAAGTTCAAAGACACAAAAGTAACAAAAGAGAAAATGAAGGTTTGCAGTGGGTGTAACAGCTTTCCTGTTTCTCATTTGCCCATCCCAAGCTTACCCCCTATTGTATTTCACCACTTTTAAAGAGAACATACCTTAATATTGTTGATAAAATTCCCTGAAAGCTTCTGGATGTGCTGGAGGCAAAATCTGACACCAGATGGGCTGAAGAACACAATGCTTGCTGGAATTCCCTAAGTAACCACAGGTTGGCACAGATTAATCACTCTGGCAGCAGTGTATCAATGCACCTTCACATAAATCCATTCTCATGTTGTAATGAGATGGGGTCTGTCTCTTCTTCTTAGTAACAAGTGACAGCACAAGAGGAAATGTCCTCAAGCTGCACTAAGGAAGAATTAGATGGGATACAAGGAACAATTTCTCCTCCAAGAGGGTTGTTCAGGCCTGGAACAGGCTGCTCAGGGCAGACAGTGGTGGAGTCCCCATCCCTGGAGGGATTTAAAAGATGCTGAAGTGTAGATGTGGAGCTAAGTGACATGGTTTAGTGGTGACCTGGCAGTGCTGGGCTAACAGTTGAATTTTATGATCTTAAAGGTCTCTTCCAACCCAAAGGATTCTATGATAAAAAACGGAGTATGCAATTTTACATGCT
The DNA here is from genome assembly GCA_013396675.1 of Eubucco bourcierii. NCBI lineage: Eukaryota > Metazoa > Chordata > Aves > Piciformes > Ramphastidae > Eubucco > Eubucco bourcierii. The sequence continues at coordinate 48,027 of VWZE01002425.1, forward strand.
ATTATTACCCAGTCATTTTTAACAGATTTGAAAGACAAAATGTAAAAGGTTTTTTTCTTCACATGGAGGCTCTGTGTCTTTTCAGCTCTAGCTGAGGGACCAACTCTCTGAAACATTTCACAGAAAATTTTCTTGGTTGTCAACAGGGAAACAAAGAAGCCTGTATGGGCTATTTGTCTATCACCACAAACTGTCATTTACAAGCAGCTGGGATAAAAAAGGAGTGAATCACAGAAGGGTAGAGAGGTTGGAAGGGATTTCTGGAGATTACCAAGTCCAACCCCTCTGCCAAGGCAGGACCACCTAGAGAAGTTCACACAGGAACATGTCCAGGTGGGTTTTGAAAGTCTCCAGAGATGGGATTCTGCTGGGCATTATCATAGACCACAAAAAGTCTCAACTGACATCAACATGCAGTACCTGTTGTGAGAAATAACTGCTCAAAGATTCCTGGAGGTCAGAGTGCTGGGTTGTTTGATAAACAGTGAGGCTTTCCAGAGCTATACCTGGAACCAGGACATATACTCATCATTAATCAGGGTTTCACCAATACCATTTCCATAAAACACTCTCAGCATGCCAACAGCACTTTTGTACTATTCTAGGTTAAAAATATACAGGAAAAAAAATCTAAGAAGGATTTGTAAGTAGATTTACAAGATAGACTAAAGTCATCTGTAAGCAGAGGACCTCTAAGCACACTCGAAACCCAACAAGTCTTGTGAGGTTTCTGTAAAGAAGTTACTTTCCACCTCAGGTGAAGAACAAGGTAAATAACCTTGCTCACATCATGCTGCAGCTCAATCCCAGAGCTTTGGGTGCCAATCCGACCTCAGTTTCTGCTCTCACCCTCTAACTTCTGGCCAACCTAACAGCAAATTCAATTTTTACTAATTGCAACTGGTTCACCAGCTTTAGATACAACTTTCTTCACAAATGACTAATTAAAATGAGGCTCCAAGGGAAGTTCAACCTTTTTCCTTAAGTATTGTAGGAAGCACTTCTCTTTTCAGGGCTCCACAAGGAAAAAGAAGGGCTGAGGAATTAAGTTTCTCTCCTGTAAACACAGAAACAAAAGTTTTAATTAACTCATGTCTTCAATAAAGAGTAAACACAATACATTTAATACATTTTAAAGGTACCAGACGTTGAATACTGCAGTAAATGCTTCACCAGACACTGCCCTAAGATAACTGAAAACATTTGCAGTGCAACTGCATCCAAAATTCAGAGGACAGAGGCTACTTAGCATGCAAATTAAAAAATATTCCATAACTCTAATATGAATACATTGGCTAAAAAGATCTCACCAGAGATTTTCTGCATTTTTATTCCCCTTCCCATTCCACAAAGCAAAACAAATACTGTGCAAGTTATCTTCTCCTCCTCCCGAAACACAATCTTCCTCAGTGCTGTATTTAAAAATCTTAGTCCCACTCAATACATGACCTCTCTCTCTATAGAAAAGAATGTTCAGGCAAAGAAGAGGACAGAAACACTGAGCTGAAAATTTGCACTCTATCTCAAACTCTATTTTCTTCCTTCTCCAAGTAAAAAGGATTCTAATTCTACTGCCTGGGGGTAGAAGTGAATATCCTCACCTGCTCTTGTCCTTTAAAGTGGAAGTGACCTCCAAGTTCAATTACTGTTAAACAGACAACATGTGAAAGGGGATTTTGAAAGGACCTTTATAACACATGACTGTGTCTAACTTAAGAGTTTGTAGGACAGGATATGCCTGGGGTGCATTTTCCATAGGTATTGTGTGGTTCTAATGCAGTATTAGAGGAGTAAACAAATTCTGTTTTAAAAATACCACCAGGTAATAGAATCACAGAACCACAGCATGGTTTGGGTTGGAAGGGACCTTTAAAAGCCACTTAGTCCAATTACTCTGCAGTCAGCAGACCCATCTTCCACTAGAGCAGGTTGCTCAGAGCCCCAAACCGCCTGGCCTGGAATGGTTCCGGTTCCAGTTTCTAACCCATACCAGTGCAGTCAGTCAATGTTCAGACAGGCATTTGAAGGCAGCATGCACTTCTGCATGTTTGATCTATCCTTAAAAAAAGTACTTTGTTTACTGGGTCGTAAAGTATTTAAAATCAATTAGAGCTGAATTCACAAGTTCTACATATAAGAGAAATAGGCAGTGTGGCCTTTTCTGCTTCAGTGTAAAGCTGATTTTACTTATAGGCAATTCTGAAACAATGGAAGGCACATTAGCTTAATTTCAAAGAGATTTACTCACTTGAGCAAATATATTCTGCTAATTTTTCAGCATTTCCAGACTTTTCTCCCTGTGGAATGAGACCAATTTCTTCCACTAGAAACAAAAGTAGCAAAGTAAAACCACTGAAATCAATGAGAACAATTCAGATTTACTATCACAGAAAGAGACGTTGCAAAGAAACACACAACTTGCTCCAGGCACACAAATACTTCTTTGAAAAGAACAAAAACAGCATTTGAAGTAGTAACACGCTATGAAATGTTTGATTTTGGCTCTAGAAAGGCAGAGATGTAAAAAAGTACAAGAGGAGATTTCTGGGGATAGCTGAGCTGCTGTGGAGAGTTTTTAAAACTCTCATACTGAAGCAGTGAAACAGAAAGCACTGACTGTGCTGAATGGGCTACAGCTCCTGGCTTGGTTTGGTTGTAGCAGCTTCTCAATTAGGGTACTGCTGTTCTCCACAGTGAAGGTTTAAAATCCTCTCAGAAAATCTGACAGTAGGACACTCATCTTAAGCAAGTACACAGGGATGAGTTCCTGAGAAGTTAACTAATCTGGGAATTGACTGACTCAAGATGCCTGCTAGGTGTCACAGTTAGTGATCTAGTGTTGTTACCAGCCTGCCTTAATATGGTTTTATAGAGGTAGCCAGTTCTTCAAATGATTTTGGACTGCAAGCAGCAAAGCACCAGGACTTAAAATTCTCAAATGCTAGTCTTCTTATAATACTTCCTATGTAGTTCTCATCACAATAAAGTAATGAAAAAAACAGAAGTTAGATCCATAGCTGAACTAAACACATGTAGTTCTGATATGTATATAATTACTTGTTGGCAGAATTACCTATTTATAAAACTTACTTTTTCTGAGCATCCTTGAAAAGCACCTAATGTTCCCAAAATTGTACTTACAAGACAGATTTATCTAAAATTTCCTTCTTTGACCCCCAGCTTACCTAGAGAAGCTGTAGCTTTTCCTACTACATATGCTGGTTTGGTATTCCATCTTTGTTTAAGAGATTTTGACCAGGCTGAAAAACATGAGATTAAATCCAAGCATGTGGCAACAAAATATGAATCTTAAATGGGTATTTGGACTGCTGTTTAATCTACAAATACAGCAAACTAAGAGTAACTAATGCTCCATTACATATTCCAGCAAATCTGGATTTACAAAATGAATTTTTAATGTATTTTCTTGTTGTTGTGTAAACAGTAGTCTCTGACATAGTTTAAAAATCCTAATTTGAACAAACTGCTTATAGCTGCTTTTGTTAAGTATCATTTTTAATGCAGGCTTGCCCTATGCCAGATCACAGGCTACTTGCAATGTTCATTTATACTCTCTATCTAAAATCACAGGAAAGAAACAGCACATGTTACAAAGGGAGAATCAGGCATAAAAACTGGTAGTTTAAAAGTGAAGGCTTAGGCCAAAAAACCAAAAATCATAATCTTCTGTGACAATAAATAAAAAGGTAAAAATCTGTATCTATTTACTACAAAACTCTGCAACTCTTATAGAAGAAAAATACAGAAACTGATTATATTTTAAACAGATACAAAAAGTAAGTTTTTGGCTCAAAAATGAAATGTACCAGACTAGGAAAGGGTCTTCCTCCTCCAGGCAACAAGTATATTATAGATTCAACTTCTTGGATCTTTTACTATGGTACAACACAGGACACTGAGTTCCTTTCTAGTATTCTTGGGGAGAAAAAAAACCCAGAAACTACAACAGGAAAAAAAAATAACAAACAAAAAACCAAGGGAAACTATCCCAAAGACAGAAAAAGAAAAGGGTTGATTAGGTTAGGAAGGAACCCAAACAGGAACTACTCATTTTATTGAGTATGTATTTCAGCAGCTCCCAACATTCCTACTTAGGACTAAGGATGAACTCCAGATAAAAGATGGCATTTGACAAAAAAAAATCCTCAAATACAGCCTTCTTCTCCTGGAAATGTTAAAGTAACCTTACTCAAGGATGTAACCTTACTCACTATACTTCGATTAGTATGACCCAAGCCTAAATATGGAGCAGATTAAGATAGGATTTAAGTGCACACAGAATCTCAAAGCCAGAAGTTATTTCTTAGAGTAAGAAGTTCAAGGAATTTACGAGAATCTGACAGATCATTGGTATGCCAATTTCTATTTAGCACTCTGCAGGATTGTTACAACTAATCTTCTGGCTTTTATGTCCCACCATTTCTTCACTGCTTTTTAGCTAATGCTTAATTCACTTGATAAACTCTATATTCAAGACAGAGAATCTGTGTTTCTGTGAGACTCCACATGAAATCTACAGAAGTAGCAGTGATCAGATTCTACAAAATGCCTCTCTAAGGGAGGAAAGTGGTTAGTTAGCAAAACGAGGCACTGCAGCACATTACTTCTCAGGGATGAGTTTCTGTTTACAACATTTTTTTTAGCAAAGATAAATACAACTGGAAAAACTGACACTAAGTAGCAATTTACTCCAGAAGCTCTTTCCTTTCATTTCTAACAACAGCCTAAGTGCAGAAAACCCAACCCTCAATCCCTTAAAACCCTAATTTTGCATGAGACCTTTCTGATGCCAGAAGAATAAAGTGAGATAAACTGTTTTTAAATGGGCAGACTCCAAGCACCTACTGGTGAGCAAAATAAAATCACAAACTTCACAAAACACTGAACCAGAGAGACTAAGGAATACAAATATGCCCTTACCTTCATTTTTACTGTTCTCTCTTAAACATAGCTTGACAGCTTCTAATGCTCTTGGACTGGTAAAAACTAGGCCTCCATATGATTCTGGATAAGAGAGCTACTTAGAAACAGTAAGAAGAAAAGAATTGATAAATAAACAAACAAATTAAGTTGATCATTAGGTATAATCTTGTAAAAACAAAACCAGCTTCAATAACTGTCTGAAACTAAAATAAGCAAATACTGCATTGTTCTTAGTAGCCAGAGTATTTATATGAGAAATCTCAAATTCAGAACAAATCCTGCAGAGATTATGTTAATTCTGAATAGCTGTAGGGATGGACATGGATTCCTGTCACTGAAATGAGCTGGAAGGATAGGCAAATGACATGAAATACTTAAAAAAATCATGTCAGAGAAGTGAACTGCTATTTGAAGTAGTTACACAGAGGGTAACACCCAGATAACCTCCCTCAAATGAGCTAAGACTCTTAATAGGATCTCAAAGATGAGTGTGAAAAGGAGAAAAATGTTTCTGGATCACTTGTAAATGCAGAGCATGATGTATTCAAACACCTAACAAAGTTTAGTGCTGTTGAAGACTGTCAATAAAGGGAACCTCCTTCAGAAAACTTTTTCAACATTTTACAATTGAATATATACATTGAAGAAAGAGTAGAAAGAGAATATAGATAATGGAATTTCTTTCCATGTAACTAGGGGATGCAGCATATAATTTCACAATGTAAGGGAGAATCTCAGGTAAAGCTTTACTGGCTGCTACAAGCTTCTAGTTTTGCATTGTGACAAAAATCCTCCGATGTCTATGACTATCTACCTAAATGTGAATTCTATCTGACCAGCTTAATTCTTTAACAAGTACAGGCAACACACTTGATGTTCTCTCAATGCTGTATTGTACATAACTGTGCCCACGGAAACAAAAAGAAGTACCACAAATGGAATTATTAAATCGAGATCACACACAACATCCTGGCAGCCATAGCCTAAACTCTGTTGGAAATAAGAGAACTGAAATAATTTCAAATTTACCTTTTCAAATAAGCCTTCAAGAGAGATGAATTCAAATGACAGAACTGGAATCAAAGATGCTTCAAATCCATATGCTCCTAATTCCTATTAAAAAAAGGTTTATAGCTCCTGAAATAAGTTTCAAACAGCAGTGTTTTTGTTGTTAAAAAATTAAGTAAATGAGAACAAATATTTCTTTTTACTAAAGTAAATACAAAGGCATCTTATTTGCTTTTACTAAGGAATTTAGTTTGGTTATTTAGTATTGCAACATAATTGTTGTGGATCTGAGGCCTCCTAGATAGCTACTGAATAGTATGCACCAGCACATAGCTCTGAAGTCCCACAGTGGCAAATGATCACCTCAAATATTCTTGTGTATCTCTGTAATTTTTTACTCAATAGAACTGCTCCTACAAGTAAAATCTATTCACATGACTAAAGGCAATTGCAGCAACAGGTAACTTCTTTTCACATCATCCTCCCAGTAAGACTAAGAGTTTTGTAACCTAATTCTATCAACATGAACATAATCAACATTAATTAAAATTGTCTTAATATCAGTATTATGCTGAGAGCTTTAATAGTGACTTCAGTACAAATTCTCCATAACTGAAATAATTCTTTTGAGTAAGTAAATTTTCTAGCAGAGTTTTTTCATAGCATAATTTCAGACACTCCTAATTATGACCTAGAAAATATAATTTCAGACATGCACTCCTAATTTTGATTAAGTATATTTTTCTGTTAAAATAGTTAAACTCATCTATCTTGCTGAACACAAGATATTTAACAGTGAAGTGACACGACCATTCACTTTTTTTCAAAGCTTACTCACTTTAATATATGGATCTGATCCTGAATCTTTGTCTTTGGGATCCTTCAGCAACAGAACCTTCATTGTTTACCAAATAACTGCACAAGAACTCTGAAATAAAATAAAGGAATTTATCTAAATTAGATCTAGAGGACTTTCTACTCAGCAGTGACTTCAATAGCTCAGCTTCAAAGAAACAGGGTGGCTAACAGCTGCACTGCTCTCTACACAATGAGTAAGCAGTTAATGTACGTTCTCTGGGCATGAACATCCACCCTGATAAGGCCAACAAATAACATGCTGTCTTCAGATAACACTGCTTAAAGGGAGGAACTGTAATGCAAGTCACCAAGAATACAATTTAAAGGAGAATATTTTGTAAAAGAAGGAACGACCCTCCTGTGCAGTCATGTTCTAGCATTGTAATAAGCTTCCATCTACACAAATTTCTATTAATTTCCATGCTGGTTGCCAGCCTGTGTTCGTGGTAATGATCATGCAAGAGTTTATGTATGAAGTGGTTTAATACGATGTATTTGGGGTCTCCTTTCATGGAGGAAAGTACATGCAGGGCAGTGTTTCAAAATTTTTTAAACCATAGAAACATATGGTGGGTGAAAAGCTGGACATGAGGCAGCAAAATGCTCTCAGACTAGAAGGCCCAACCGGGCTGTGTCAAAAGAAACATGGCCAGCAGGTCAAAGAAGAGGATTCTGACCCTCTGCTCTGCTCTGCTGAGATGCCACCTGTGGTGCTGGGGCCAGCTCTGGAATCTTCAGCACATGAGAGACATGGACCTCTTGGAGAGGGGTCAGAGGAGGCCACAACAATGATGTGAGGCCAGATTGAGAGAGTTGGTTCAGCCTGGAGAAGAGCAGACTCCAGGAAGACCTTCTTGTGGCCTTTCAATGACTTAAAGGGGACAACTGGAAAGCTGGGGACAGACTTCTTAGCACAGCCTGTTGTGACAGGACAAGGGGTGATAGCTTCAAACTAAAAGAGGGAGATCTAGACTAGAGAGAAGAATTTTTCTACACTGAGAGTGGTGAGACACTGGCCCAGGCTGTGCAGAGAGGTGGTAGATTTTGTGCTTCTGTGACTTTTCTCTTTTTCTTTTTCTTTTCACTTCAACACCGCAGATTTAAAAATCCACATTCCTGGAAAGACAGAGTGCACAGTTCTTTGTAGTACTGGCTGTTGTTCTGATACTGGTGTTATTATGTTTACCATAACTCTACCTTCAGTGCTTATGCTTTATGACACACTTCCATTTCTACTAGTACTGTTAGAGTCTAACAGCACCAAGAAAAAGAATGCCCAACCTTCCTATTTCCAAAAGAGGTAATGTTTAGTAGCATTATGATGTTATCTAAACATAAATGTAAGGAAACAAATAAAAATCCTTCCAAGCTGTCTAGCAGAATACAGTAATGCTTTGTGGAAAGAGCCATTTCTGAAAGTATTGCAATAAAACTCCCAGATGACATCAGAGAGTTATTTCAGGTATCTCTGGGGAAAGCAGATTTCTCATTAATTACTTTGGGTCATTAGAAATGAATTTACTTCCCATCCTCTGTCTTATTACTGTGTCAAGTAATGAATAACAGTTAAAAATGTGTAAACATCCCTGCTTAACAAGGTGACTTATAAAAATCAAATTCATTATTTCGTTTATATCCTGCATAGAAAATAGATACTGAAACCAAAGAATAATTACAACATCGCAGAACACCATAAACAACTGGGAGATGCAATTACCTATCTGTTTCCTCAACAAAAAAATCTTACAAGCTGTAGTTTAGACTCAGCCATCTGGCTCACTTGTGTAAACAGCAAGACTGCACAGCTCTGGCCCTCCTAGAAGCCACTGGCTTATTTTCATTCCATCAGAAGGCAGCTTGATTACCGACTCCAGAAAGTGGCTGTAAGCATCCAAGAGGAGACAAATTTGATCTAGGGAATCTGTAAGTTTTTGCACAAATAACATGTATTTTGATCTCCAACTACCCTCTGACTGCTTTTGGGTTTACTGCCTCTTTCTACCAAGAGCCATAAACCTCTTGGACTCTTCTAGTCTTTATGCCTCAGTAGTTCAAATAGGTCCCTATAGATTTGCTGATGGTAAAAGAAAGACACTATTTTTACTGGTTTACTTGTGTGCACATAATCTGAACAACCACAGAATGGTTCTGCTTTGAACAGTGAATTAACTTAGCAGAGTCCAGCACTGCTCAGTTTGTATTTGTAAAACAGAATGTGTGTGAATAACCTTGCTGTAGTTGAACCCCAGCTGGTAACTAACCCCCACACAGCCACGTGCTTCCCCTTGGTGGGATGTGAGATAGAATTGGAAGGGTAATACTGAAAAATAAAGACAGTTTAATAGGTTAAAACAACAACAAAAAAATCTGCATACACAAGCAAAGCAAACCAAGTAATTCAATCACCATTTCCTATCAGCAGGCAGGTCTTCAGTCATCTCCAGGAGAGCAGAGCCCCACTGCATTTAACCATGACGTGGGAAGACAAAACAATCATTCCCAACATCCCCTCATTCTTCCTCCGGCTGTTTCTGCTGAGTGTGATGCCATGGTCTGGAATATCCTTCTGGTCAGCTGGGGTCAGCTGTCCTTGTTGTGTCCCTCCCAGGTGGGGTGAGGAACAGAAGCAGCCTTGATTCTGTAAGCACTGCTCAGCAGTAACTGAAACTTCCCTGTGTTATCAACACCATTTCCAGCACAAATCCAAAACACAGCCCCACATCCGCTACTGTGAAGAAAATAACTCTACCTCAGCCCAAACCAACACAAATCTCAACAAGTATTATGCTGCCAGGTCTGTGTTTATAGAGTGATGTTGGCTGTCCACTTTTGGCTCACTAAACAAGCACTTTGTTTGCCTGAGCAGAAATAACAACCCAGCAAAAATTGTTCTTCAGAATGTTAAACTCCAACATTTAAAAGCCATTAGGCTTGCAAACAGCTAAGAAAAGGACAACCAGTTGTTTTTTTTTTTCTTTTGGTCCAGAGCACACAGACACAAAGATGAAAGAAAACTTCTATTAGTCAGTCTAAGGCTTGGGAACTATCCAGTTAGCTCTGATAAACTACAAGAGGACTTGCCTGTCTGAGGCATTAAGGCTAAAACAGTTTGCTGCTATTTCTCTTAGTCCACATTACTTAATTTTAAGCCCATCTTAGTTTAGAAGGAAGGTAATTTAGGTCACACTGCATTTTCAGAATATTATCCTTGCAGACATAATTGAAATGCTTTCTATTCAAAGCATCGCACAGTAAAATTCAACATCCTTGTGCTTTCAATTAATGTCTAAAGCTGATTACAATGTGTATCTCTAGGTCCCTGATATTAGTACAGGGAAAATGAGCAATACTCTCTCAAATGAAAAAGACCTTTGCAGATTTTTTATATTCAACATTGTATAGAAAAAACATCTCCATGGGTCACTCAAATTTATTTTGAAAAGCTGTCCCCAAACTAATTGGAACTGTCTTTAATAGACAGGACAGTCTGTAAAAAGAAATAAATGAGTCCTTTTGTTTCTTGCTGCCAAGTGGGTGGCACAGAGAGTTGCAAAAGATATTAAACTTTTCTAATACTATTCTGATTATAAGCAACAGTATGGGTCATGCAATAAAGTTTGATTGCCAAATGCAAAGGGAATTGTCTTTTTCATCATAAACAGAAATGGAGATGGATTTTGAGATGCTGTTATGATATTTTTAAAATGGCTAAAACCCTCTGGGCTAGGATTTTTCATGCTATGTATTTCTTACTGATATTGTTTTACTATGATTAGATTGGTTTAATAACCAGAGAAGGGAAAAAAGCCCACCTGTAAGGCTGCATTGAAGTACAGTTCAGAAATCTACCAAATTCACAGATAAAGTAATACATCCGTCAAAGAACCATACAGTGGCTTGGGTTTGAAGGGACCTTAAAGATCATCTAGTGCCAACCACTACTCCTGGACTGGGGTACCTTCAAGTAGACCAAGTTGCTCAAGCCTCCATCCAACCTGGCTTTGAGACTTCCAGAGTTGGAGCCTCCTCAAAGTCTCTGGGCAGCCTGTTCCAGTGTCTCACCACCCTCACAGGGAAGAACTTCCTAGTATCTAGTATAAACCTACCCTCTTTCAGGACCATCAAGTAACAGCAACAGAAGAGTTGAGAATAATTCTACTATTTGTGTGTCTATGTCACAAAACAGCAAAACTGGTTCTTCGACATGGCAATGCACAAGAGCAAGCATATGATTCAGGTCCTTCTACTACATCACTGATTTTACCGCAAGTGATGCTAAAAATGACGCCACTCTTGACTTGCGCTGTTTCAAAAACAAATGGAAAATTCTATATAAATCCAGGTTGCATCTCCACAAATTTTTAATGCAGCTGTAAAGGGCTTTGCCAGTTCATCTTTCTCACAATGATTTCTTTCCCTGTTTATGTGTACACATCTTTTGGAAATGACCTAAGCACTCCCAAAGAAGGCACAGCCTGCCAAAAATAATAATAAATGTTGACATGCTTGATGCTTTGAAGAGGCATGCAGATTCTAACCTATTTGGATTGTATTTTTAAAAGCAAAAATTACATTTCTTCTGGCTGGCAATAGCCTATGCCAAATCCTCTTCTCCCAATCCCTGAATCATTTTAGTTGGAAAAGAACTTCAAGAACAAGTCCAGCTGTCAATCCAGCACTACCAGGTCACCACTAAACCATGCCACTCAGCACCACATCTACACAGGTTTGAAATCCCTCCAGGGATGGGGACTCCACTACTTCCCTAAGCAGCCTTCTGGGGAAGGATTTTTTCCTAATGTCCAACCTAAACCTCCCCTGGTACAACCTGCAGCCACTTCCTCTTGTCCTGGTGCTTGTTACTTGGGAAAAGAGACTGACATCCGCTTTGCTACAACCTCCTTTCAGGGAGCTGCAGAGAGTGAGGCATAAATGAGACATATGTTAAAAGAAAATACCCCCTGAGTCCGCAGACATTCCCTGCCTCAGGTGCTCTCGGCTGGGCTAAGGGCAAACCTCTACCAACACGCTGCATCAGCAGAACGTGAAAACCTCGGCACCGGCCTCCTGCGGTGGATGTCACAGAATCATACGACGGTTTCGGTTGGGAGGGACATTTATTTCACGGGATGGTTATTTTGCCTTCAGTCAGAGGATGCTCCAGCAGGGCAAGAATTACCATGTAACTACAATTCACTGTACAGTTTTCAAGTGTCTTTTGAGAATGAGAGGAAATGGGCTGAAGTTGCACCAGTGGGGGTTTAGGTTGGATAACAGAAGAAACTTCTCGAGCACTGGAACAGGCTCCCCAAGAGGGCGGTTGAATTCCTGTAAGTGTTCTAATGGTGCAGAGATGTGGTGCTGAGGGACAGGGGTTTAGCAGCAGCCTGGGTATTAGCGAATGGTTGGACTCGATGATCCTGAAGGTCTTTCCCAGCCAAAACGATTCTGTGATTTTGCGTCCCGGCAGAGGTCGGGAGAGTTCCCCAGTCTACTGTCTCTTTTAAAACAAGTGACATCATCGGCACGAAGAGGGAACGCCGGTCTTTTTAGGAACGAGGAGAAGGACGGCCCGGGAGGTTAAACACACACAACACCACCACCGCCCCAGCGGGGCGAGCCCGAGCGCCTCCCCTGGGCCTCTCCCCCTCTCCCTTCCCTAGTTTCACACAGCCTTTCCCTTGCACTCACCGCTGACGAGCACGACCATACCCCAAAGACTGCAGAGCTTTGCCGCGCTACGGTCACAACGCACCCGGAGACCGCAGCCCTGTCCTGAGCCCTGCTGAAAATCCCGGCCCCACGGGAAGCAACCAGGACGCGCTCGCCACGGCGCTCACCTGGGCTCAGAGCCCGCAGCCAGGCCACCCTCGGCGGGCCCCGCGCCTGCCCGCTGCCGCCGCTGCGGCCTTCCGGCTGCCGAGCGCTTGCGCGCCGCGACAGCATGGCGACGCCGGCCAAGCGGCGGGCAGAGGCGCACCCGCCCGCCGGGGACAGGGGCTCCGAGTCGGAACCGGAGTCGGAGTCTGAGTCGGAACCGGAGTCGGACTCCGAGGAGGAGAGGATCGATGAGGTGAGCAGGGGAAGCGGAGCCCTTTCCAGCGATCGCGGCCTTCACCCGGTGTGCCAGGCCTGCCTTTCAGGGGCTCTCAGCCGCGGCCTGCTCGTCTCCAGAAGCTTCTCCGACTTTCTGCATTCACTGTAACGAAGATAAGTTGTAAAGCAATAGTGCAATAGTCAGGACACGGCGGCTGGGAGCTGCTTACAGAGAGTCGTCCCTCTTTAAAGCCCCGCGAGTCCCGTGTTGAAGTATAGGTAACATGTTAGTGTATGATGTGCTGATGTGCGTTCGGTTAGTTATTGTTGAGAGTCTTAATTTTAAGCTTTCTTCTTGTTTTTTAAGTGTTGGAATCCCCAAGGCGGTCAGGTGTACAGACTTGGCCCTTATGTGTCTGCATGCATTCTTGTGTAGGACAGCAGCCACTTAAAATAATGCTTTTGACACTGAAAAATTTCCTTTTTGTTTAAGATAAGGGGAGGGAGTGGGCACTAAGAAGAATGAAAGAAACTCAAGACTGCACAGAAATAAAGTTTTAGTGTCTTTTCTGAGCTCTTTATTTGTGCACCTGAGAGGTGAAAATACCCATATGGAAAGGAAGAGATACACACTGATTTTGAATTCCTATTAAAATCTTCAGGTGATATTTTAAACCCTATCTCATTTTCACTGGGCTTAAAATAATCAAAGAACAGAAGTTCCTATAGGTTTTAACTCTGTGTATTTCAACTTAAATGTTGTGCTGCCTCCTTTGTCTTCACTAGGATTTCACTCTGAATTGTCCTTCTTAGAGGAGGCCTTAGTTAGCTTATGTTACAAAAAAACCTCCTCAAGTCTGTATTTGTGTTTTTAAAGTGTTTTAAAAGTGCCATGATTTAGGTGATTAGGTAATGTCGGCTTATGGGTTGAACTTGATCTCAAATATCTTTTTCGATTTGATTGATTCTATGATTTTGTGATTACTGTATTTGTGGATGAAGTTTCTTGAGTCTCCAGTGACAGGGGTTAGTAGGTTAGTATGGTTTCCATGTGTCCTGCACTGTTGTGTTTTATTTGCAGTTGTTGGTGGTCTGGATAAAATCAGCAGTGTTTATTTTAATTTAGTAGTGCAGTTTTTGAGGATGATCTGTTACTATGAGGTTTATTTCAGTTTGGGAGTCTAGATTAAATATATACTGAATTTCCCTTAATTCTCATATGAGCCATCAAAGGGGAAAAAGTGGAAGGAAAACGGAAGTATCTTACGTTGTGCAGATACTTTCTTTATGGAAAGAAGTGTGTGGTAGTTCTGCCGGTCTGAGAATACAATCTGATCGCCAAGTAGAGATAAGAAGGAGCTTTGCTCCTTGGAGTGTGTGGACTCTACATATTAGAATCATAGAATGGTAAGGTTGGAAGGGACCTCAAGGATCATCTAGTTCCAACCTCCTGCCATAGGCAGGGACACTTCCCATTAGTACAGGTTACTTAAGGCCTCGTCCAATCTGGCCTTGAACACCTCCAGGGAAGGAGCAGCCACAAGCTCCCTGGACAACCTGTTCCAGTGCCTCACCACCCTCACTGGAAATAACTTCCTCCTAACATCCAGTCTAAATCTCCCCTCTGCCAGTTTAAACCCATTGTCCCTTGTCCTGGCATTGCAAGACCTTGTAAGTAGTCTCTCCCCAGCCTTCCTGTAGGCCCCCTTCAGATACTGGAAGGCTACTATAAGGTCTCCTTGAAGCCTTCTTTTCTCCAGGCTGAAGAGCCCCAACTCTCTCAGCCTGTCCTCATAGGAGAGCTGCTCCAGCCCTCTGATCATCTTTGTGGCCCTCCTCTGGACCTGCTCCAACACTTCCATGTCCTTCCTGTGCTGGAGGCTCCAGAACTGCACACAGTACTCCAGGTGGGGTCTGATGAGAGCAGAGTAAAGTGGCAGAATCCCCTCCCTTGCCCTGCTGGCCACGCTTCTCTTGATGCAGCCCAGAACTCGGTTGACTCACAAACCATCACAAGCCTTTTTACAGAGAATCTGGCTGTGATGAAATGTAGTGGTGGAAACCAGTCTGTAGGATCAAAGCATGAAAGGTTTGAAAGCACAGCTTGTAAATTGTTTTGAAAGTGACTTTCAGATGTGATCTCTGAAAATTACAGAAGAAATTATACGTCTAACAATTGCTGTAGGCCCTCGAAAGGGGGAAGTAAATCCCATTTTTGATATTTCCCATTACTTCTCTTCTAGTTACTGTAGTTTAGCTTTGTTTTGTTCTAGCTTCTTGCCAACTATGCTTGATCTTCTCTATTTTCTTCTTCATAGGAAGTGAACATTGAATTTGAAGCACATTCCATATCAGACAATGACTATAATGGAATAAAGAAACTACTACAACAGGTACTGTGGCTCCTTCTTCGCTTGATTGATATGACCATTGATAAAGAGTTATGCAAAGTCATAATGTCATATTGTTAGGAGGTTCCATCTAAGCATAAGGAAAAACTCTCTTGTGAGGGTCTGGAGCCCAGAGAGTTTGTGAGGTCTTTTTCTCTGGAGAGATTCCAAACCTACCTGGACATGGTAATCCTTGGACAACCTGGTGTGGATGACCCTTCTTTAGCAGGGAGATTGGACTATGTGGTCTCCAGAGGTCTTCCCTAACCCCTACCATTCTGTCATTCTGTGATTCGTAGTTTTACTGTACTTCAGCTCATGACGATTAAACAATTACAGCTATAGTGAATATGTATCTCCTAAACTACACTTTCAGTAAGTTTACCTAATGATCTCTAGGGCTGCTCTTCCATCCTCGTTTCTTTAGCTGCTGCCCAGAAAACTTCATGAAATGTTAATCAGCTTCCTGGAGGGCTCATTTTGTAAACTACAGCCTGTAAAAACCAGACGAGCAAGAAACATCTCTCTTCTGTGACAGCTTCCAATCTTCTTTTGGCTGTTTCTGTTATGAACACGTACTCAGTGAACATTTGGTTCATTTCAGACTCAAAAGGATCCTGGATGTGTCAAATGCCAGCTTGTAGAGAGTGGAGAATCAGGCACTTCAGGAAGCTGATTTTAGCTTTTACAGGATTATATGCAAGGAAGTTAAACAAACTTACCAAATGGAAATTCAAAATGAAACAGTATTACATAAGTTAGGTGAATTGGTGGCTTTATTTTCCTTCAAGTGGCCCATCATATATAGCATCTGTGATTCTTTATCATAGAATTGTTTTAGTTGGAAGAGACCTTGAAGATCATCGGGACCAACCATAACTCAGTGCTGGTAGGTCACCACTAAACTATGTCCCTCAGCATCACCTCTACATGGCTTTTAAATCACTCCAAGGGTGATGACTCCACCACTTCCCATGGCAATCTGTTCCAGGGATTGACAGCCCTTTTGGGGAAGAATTTTTCCCTAATTCTGACCTAAACCTCACTTAGTGGAACTTGAGACTGTTTCCTCTTTTTCTGTTGCTTTTATTGGGGAGATATTCTCAGGTCTAAAATGTAGTAACTTGTTTCTTATTTTCCAGTTGTTCCTAAAAGCTCCTGTTAACACTGCTGAATTAACTGATCTATTAATACAACAGAACCATATTGGAAGTATTATCAAGGTAAGACAGAATTTACATTTGTAGATGAAGTTCAGTGCTTTTTATGTTGAAATGACATAGACTTCAGAAGGGGATCCACTCATCATGATTTGTATGCTTTCTTCCTTTTTTACTTTGAGAACAATTCTTCTATGGCAGCTGAAATTTTCTGTGTCTGTTTTCAACCAAACCAGGAATTATTTTGATTGATTTCTTTTTATATGGTGAAGGCTTTTCACTTTTGTCTCACTTCCAGTGCTGAAAATGCTGTGGAGAAGTTTGTTACTATCTCCATAAGTAGGACCTTGTGTTTTCCCTGCATTCTCAATATGTGCAGAGAGAGCACCCCAAAATATCCTGCATGCATTTTCCTCCTCTGCAGAGTTTTTTGAGCAAAGGAAAGGATCCCAAAGTAGTCCTGAACAAGTCCTGCTGTCCTGTGAAGTGCTCTGCAGAGCCTTCTGAGTTACTCCTGTATTGCTAAGGAAGCTGTTCAGTGCTGTAGAATACTTTAGAGGTCATGGGCATATTGCTTTCAAGCTCAAACAAGCTCCCCCATGGCATAGTTGTATTGTACCATGTTGCATGGCATCATTGCTGTACATTCCCTTTTTGTCTTGTGCCAATAGTTTTCCTGCCCAAGTTTAATGTGAACCTTAAATTACAACTACACGACCCTCAGTTCTTTCTCCAGGCTTTTTGTTGCAGCTTTGCTGAGCTCTTTGTTTAACTCTCTCAAGGCTCCATTGCCTTTTGGGTTTTAAGACTGCACGTTTATTTTCCTACGTAGAAATAGAAGAAAATTGTTTTTACTTAAGATCTTGCTATCTTTTGTACCAAGATACTGCTGCTTTTTTGTGAGCCATCAAGTTTTGAATACTTTTCAGAAGATATTGCAATAGAAGGTTCATGACCTGACTCTCTGTAAGCTAACTGTAAGCACACAGGCATTTGGTGATGCAGCACTTCCATAACTGTAACCAAAATTTGTAGGTTGGGTGTTTGTATAGATTACAAAGATGGTTGTCATCTGTTGAGCATCTTCTGGAAATGAAAACATTTCTTGCTGCAGAGAGTGAATGTGGTTTGAATGTCCATATGATTTGTTGCTTTTTGTTTCCTCAAATAGCAAGCAGAAGTCCCAGAGGAGAGTGACAATGATGAAGATGATGATGAAGTCTTTGGTTTTATAAGCTGCTTAAATTTAACAGAAAGGAAGGTTGGTATTCCTCATTAACTTCTAGACAGTGGTAACTTGAGACAACATCCCGCTTTTTGGTCTAACCAGATGAATTTTGAATTTTAACATAGAGGATTGTGGTCTTAAAAGTTCCACATAGAATCATAATATCATTTAGGCTGGAAAAGACCTTTAAGATCATTGAGTCCAACCATGTTAACCCAACACTGCCAAGTCTACTGCTAATCTACTAAACTGTCACTTAGCTTTCTTTGGATCTGGTCTGCATTGCATGCTGAATATCATACTTAAAGCAATAAGTGGAACAGAGGGTTAAAACTGTATCTAGTAAGTGGTTCCAGGATAACTGAGATGGCAGCCTCTTGTATTTTTTCACTTCATCTTGTGGAATCATAGAATGGTTTGGATTGAAAGGAGTGTTTAGATACTCCAACCTGCCTTGCGTTGAGCGTGGAATGTCCTGGCTAGATGACATTGCTCAAGGCCCCATCCAACCAGACTGTGAACATGTCCAGGACTGAAGCCTCCTCTGACTAATCTGTTTCAGTGCCTCAATACCTTCAAGGTGAAGAATTTATTACTAATGTCTGATCTAAATCCAGCTTCTTCTGGTTTGAAACCACTACCTATCATCTGTTCACTACATGCCTTTGTAAAAAGTCCTGACCCAGACACAGGACTCACAGTTTGCAGATGACACCAAGCTGTGTGGCACAGT